>JADDOH010013999.1:0-79340 GCA_016648135.1 Agrypnia vestita | reverse complement strand
TATACTAAGGCATATTAATTATATAGAAAGAAAGAATAAAAAAAATTTAAACAAACAGAAATATGTCAGTAATGATAAATATTTATGATATACTAAGGCATATTAATTATATAGAAAGAAAGAATAAAAAATTTAAACAAACAGAAATATGTCAGTAATGATAAATATTTATGATATACTAAGGCATATTAATTATATAGAAAGAAAGAATAAAAAAATTAAACAAACAGAAATATGTCAGTAATGATAAATATTTATGATATACTAAGGCATATTAATTATGTAGAAAGAAAGAATAAAAAATATTCATTTATTAGACTGTACCGGAAAAATAAAAGAGATTACGCATAGTCTACCACACTCTCGTATTGTCTATAACCTTCGAGAGACGACTGGAATATCCTCGAAGCGACGAAAACCTTCTCCTAAACACTAGAAAGGAAAATAAACTTTTCGAGAGTTCGAAGAAAACCAGCGTTTGGGTATAGATGCCGGGACCACGCCGCGGCGCGAGAGTTCTGTTTTCGACAGTTCGTTCACTGCGAAGTACGCGCGGGATGACGGCCAGGTGTGCCCAGCCATGAGAATATCGGAGCGAGAGATACCGGAGGGTACTTACTGTTAGCGAATAAATAAATAAGGTGCGAGAATGAACATCGCACTCGCACCATCGAAAAATCCGACGGCAAAAATCATCGGAAATTATTTTAAAAAAAAAAAACAATTTAGCCTACAGCTTCGCCGTGATAGGATGCTCTCCTGATGACTAGACTTCGAGATTGAAATATACGGTTCCTATAAAATATCCGTTATATTTATATATATATTTTGTTATATACGAGTAATTTACAGAGCAATACAACCCATCCTAAGTGTTAGTTAAATTAGTATAAACCACTACCAGATTTTAGGTCTACCGGTTTCGAGACATACCCGTCTCTTCGTCAGAATACAAATAATAAAGGTTTAAAATCAAATAGTTTAGAAATTTTTTACATTAGGGAAGCGGTGTATAATAAAGCACCTTTAATAAATAACCAAATCAATTTTCCATACAGCCCTTTGTTTAATTTAACTTTCACAAAAGATTCGGTAACACCCACTTTAGACCCCGCCCCCTCTCACGCTCTCTCCCTCGGATATTCCTGATCGTTCTGTAGGCAAGTTAGCGCACGCTTATTTTCGACTATGTTATTAGATTAACACGTATGTGATAAATATTGGTGAAAGGTGAACAATACTATGTTTGTGGTGTATAGTGTTGTGAGCACTATGTTATAATGTCTAACCACAAAGTTAATGCTTTCAATTTTAATAATCCAACTAGGGAATGCAATCCCGATCCCGCTAGATCCGAGATCTCGAGGCATTTTACGAGATCAATCCCGAACCAAAATCGGAAAATTAATCGGAAGAAATTATCGGGATTAATCAGCACTTTTCATCAGAGCTTTTAGTAAGTATTTAAAACTTATGTTCATGTCATATTCAAATAAAAAAAATAGCTTTGAATAGTATTTGCTGTATTTTATCAACCTAACATAGTAATAAAAACTACTACTATTTAGTAGTTTTTACTCTACTACTTTGACTGATTGATGCTTGTAAAAACGCTTACAAAAATTTCAATGCAATAATTAATTAATAACGAGAATTTTACTAAAATTGCTGATACAAAAATGCAAGGCATTGTCGTTAAATGCTATTTAGCTCTATAAACAAACAAAAAACACAAAAGAATTCGGGATCCCGATCCGGAGGAATCCCGAAATGGCGATACCGACTCGGGATTGCATTCCCTAAATACAACCCATCCTACTTCTACAGCATTATTATTAGCAGCGTCACCTAAGTCTACACTTTGAACCCTCCACTGGTACAAAGCTACTGAAACAAAGTTTTAATGTAAGTTAAGAAGACCAATTGCCGGTTAGAGAGCCACTTACCTTCAGTTAGAGGAGTTTAATTTGCGAGGTTCGCGCTAGTTAGGAGTTCCAATACCAGTGTCTTAATCAAAAAGGACAGAAAGCTAACTTAGTTTAAAGTTGTACAAAAAAGTAGAAAAAGTAGAAGCTAAACAAATAGATTAGTGTGCTGATTTCAGTTTGTTTCATTTAAATTTTGACAAATTTATGTGACAAATAAAGTAATGACCAAGGTACAGGAGTAAGTAGTCTCGATATATTTATTAATATTCCTAATTGTCTAATCCTAATATATTATTAATATTCCTAACTGACACCAACATGGAATTTGACATAATAATCCTGACTGAGTGTTGGACGACAGACAACACCATACTCAGACCCATTAACAATTATGAACCATTCAGGACAGAAATTTCTCAAAACAGATCGGATGGTGTTGTTGTATATATAAATAAACAAGTAAAAAACGTCACTATCTATGAACCTACCTTATTACATGCAAATTGTTTAAAAATAATAATTAACAACACCCTTGCAATACTAGCTATCTACAGATCGCCTAGCAACGCATGTATTACGGAATTTATTAACTCACTAGAAGAAAACATACATAACATTAACATTTATCAGACTTGTATTATAGCGGGTGACATCAATATCAACACTATTGGTCTCAAACACAAACAAGCACACGAATACGAGTGTCTAATGTCAGCATATGGCTATCTTGAAACAATAAGCGTAGCAACACGGGAAAACAGAGAGTCAGGTTCTTGTCTTGACCACATATATGTAAAATCAAAACTAAGCATACAGACTGCTGTCATTAAATCAACAATTACCGACCATTACAGCACTGTGCTAGGGCTACACGGCAATACCACAAAACTACAAAGTAAGCAACATCTAACAAAAACCCAACAAATAAACTTCGAAGAACTTAAAACTGATCTAATTACAGAAAGCTGGATAGACGTATTAAAAGAAAAACAAACGGATGTAGCTTTATCTAGATTCTTAAACACTCTTAATAAACATATTGAAAAAAATACTACCTCTTATGTTAGAAAAATAAATAAATGTATAAAACCCTGGATAACACCGAATATAATTAAATGCACTCACAAACGTGACCAACTTCATCAGCAAGTAAAAAAACATCCATTCAACCATTCACTATATCAGTATTATAAAAGATACCGCAATATATGTAACAACATAATAAAAAAAAGGAAAGAACAACACTACAAACAAAAAATCGAACAAAACAATAATACTAAAAACATATGGAATGTCGTAAAAGAATTAAATGGTATTGAAACACATAAAAAAAGTAACATTAATACTTTGGTACACAACAACACTACCATCACTGATAAGAAAGAAATAGCAGATAAACTAAACCTTCACTTCTCCACAATTGGTGAAACACTAGCGCGTAAAGTATTAAATAAATACAAACAGCAGTCACACTATAATAATATAAAAACTAACGGACCCCATCTCCCCAAATTTGAGATCTCCCCTATCTGTTACAAAGATGTGGAAAAAATAGTAGATGACCTGAACATAGACTGCTCTCCAGGCCCGGACGGAATATCCGCTAGAGTAATTAAATCGTTCAAAGAAATATTACTAAAACCTATAGTTCATATATTTAATTTAAGCATCACAAAAGGTATTTTCCCGTCCCAACTAAAAACGGCTAAAATCACACCCGTACATAAAGCTGGCAATAAAGACGATCCAAATAACTACCGACCTATATCCATCCTAAATTTACTATCTAAGCTGCTAGAGAAATGTGTTTGTAATCAATTCACCAACTTTTTAGAAAAACATCAAATTTTAGCCAACAACCAGTTTGGATTTAGAAAAAATCGGGGTACACAAGAAGCAATACAGGAAGTTATTGGTTATATTTCAGACAAACTTGACAATAATAAAAAATGTATAGCAATAGCACTAGACTTGACGAAAGCTTTTGACACAGTTTCACATGAAAAAATGCTTCACAAACTAAAACAGACTGGACTTTCGGAAGCAAGTTACAACTGGTTCAAAACTTACCTTACAGACAGAACACAATTTACACAACTTGACAAAACTAAAAGTGACGAACATTACATCAAATACGGAGTCCCTCAAGGAAGTACACTAGGACCTGTTTTATTCCTCCTATACATAAACGATTTATGCAAGCTAACAACGGGGGGGAAAGTAGTTACTTTTGCAGACGATACAATACTCCTGTTCCACGCTTCATCATGGGATCTTGTTTTCAAAGCAGCTGAACTGGGTTGCAACATAGTAAAACACTGGCTGGAAAATAATTTGCTAACAGTCAATCTCAAAAAAACTAAGTATTTGACATTCAGCATAGATAAAAGAGGGCAGCCATCTAGCGATTTAAAATTGACTATGCATGATTGCCAACACCAAAACTGTGATTGCACCCCCTTGGAAAATGCAGATAGTGTGAAATACTTGGGAATCATAATAGACAGGCACCTAAACTGGAAACTTCACATTGAACTATTATCGGGAAAACTTTTAAAACTCATTTACCTTTTTAAATCCATACGTAATATTTTTAATAAACAGCAACTCAAAACTATCTATTATGCTCTTGCCCAGTCATTTTTGAACTATGCGATTCCAAGTTGGGGAGGTACTTACAAAACCACATTAAAACCAGCTATAACGGCACAAAAAACCTTGCTCCGAGTCATTAATAAGAAACCATTCACATACCAATCAGACAGACTATTCAGAGAATTTAATGTACTGGACGTTAGACAGCTGTTCGTTAAGTCTACCCTCATCTTCTACATTAAAAACACAAACCACCTAACAGCAACCAGTAACTCGCATTCACATAATACTAGACAAGCATTACGAAACCTTGACGAAATACCAAAAACTAAGACAACACATGGACAGAAAAATTACTCATACATAGGGCCTAAAATATTTAACATATTTAAAACAGACTTCCCGGAAATCAGAATATACTCAATTAATAAAATAAAAGCTTTAGCAAACAACTGGCTTACCTCCAAAGGTAGAACAGCAACTGAAAATTTACTTACTGTAATTGCGTAATAATGTCTTTAAATAAAAATATATACCTATATAAATTAATTAATTAATTAAGGAAAATAAAAAAATAATCTTAAACAAAACTTTAACCCTTTTTACATTAAACAATTATTCTACACATATTTACACTTGGACTTATGACTAACTCAACTTTCACTAACATTCCACTTGATACTCTATAGATACATAATAACTACCTTATGAAAATAAATACTACTGACGAACTCGAAAAAATATTATAATTGTGTGCTATAACGCCACTCTGAGACAGGCGTAGCCTAGTAGAGTGGCATAATCCACAAATTAAACAAAACAAAAAAATGTGTAAATTATCTTATGTTTTATCTTATGTTCTATTGTTAAATTAGTATTAAGTATCTTATTTGTAAACAAGGATTTTTAAATAAATAAATAAATAAATATTTCTGTCACAAAGATTGAAATCAATGAACTTCCCATCGTTTTCTACAAAATCGAAACATGGTCGAACGCAATAGGATTCAGAATAATAAAAAAAATCTCTGTAATGACGTGGGGTATTGCGATCGAATAACAGATATGGCCAGAAGTAATAAGTCCGCGATAAAAAAATATCTGAATGTGCATTCTAACCGTTTTTATATGCAAATGAATCACTGTATCGATTCAAATGTGCAACGTTTCAATATTAAATACCTATATATTTTTTCGATGATAATTGAATGTGAGATAATTTTTGTGTAAACTAGGTTATTTGGAAAACATTAATAACATCGCAGGACTATATTTATAAAATATGAATTTAAAAATGTTATACGCATTTACGAAAAAGAACTTGAAAAATTTAGATAGAAGAACCTCCAATGAAGTTTAGTATTTTTTATTTATCCCTTAACTGTGTTTGGGAATTCATCAACTGTTTAAAGATGAATTTTTAAAAAATAAGAGTAAAAAAATACTAAAATAATAAAGCGTAAAATTAATTTATTATATTTGTAAGATTTTTACGTTATTGTTAAATAATTATTTATTTCAGCTCACGTTGATTAGGTGCACTGGATAAGATAAGTTAAAGTCGACTAAGACCTCTATTGAAATTCAAGACAGAAAAATTATATTAAATAAATACGCCATAAAAATACAAACGATGAAGAACGTGTTTTATATATATAGTTAGATATAAGAAATTAAGTTATAATGATGTATAATGTATAGTAATATTAATTAAAGTAGTTCTTCAGTATATGTATATCTGAGTATTTGCTCTTAAATCGTGTAAATTAGGTGAATGTATAGGTCTGAAAAATGACGAAAACCTTGTAAAAAAAATGAAATGCAAAAACTCACCAATAATGAATGAAATCAATTCCTGATCAGTCTGATCACACGCGATGGTGATTATCTCCGACCTTGACTGCGAAGATAATGGATCCAGTGAACTCCTCAGCGAAGGTTGACAATCTGGTGGGATCAAACGATAATAGTTATAATACTGAAATGCTAAGATATATGTAGATCTCTCGTGTACAAAACATGTGCGGTACAGTTGAACCTGTCACTTCAAGAGGTGGTATCTTTAGAGTAACCTGATTAGCAAGGATATTCTGCAAAACAGTGAACTTCCGGTTCATTCAAGGACTGTGATGGACTGCAGGAAAGTTCGCTTTAGGACAATAAGGAAGAAAATATGAAGTACAGGAGAGTGTGGAGGTATGGACCCAGGAGAAATGGGACAGGACCAATAACATCGAATTTGGTGGCATTTAAAATTTATTGTTTGCCAATATATTTATGAGAATTTCAGACTTAGTTCGTATTACATTTTAAAAATATGTGTCGAATGTTGAATCGAACATTTCATTAATGACCCTAATAGATGGTCCAATAGTGACATTAAAGTACAATTTTGAGTATTTTCGAACATTTGAATATGATATAATATAATACACTTAATACACTTTTTACGGTTAATTAATAATTAATAATGAAAATTAATAAATGTTAAAATATATAAATATAAAAATATCGCAGATAAATAAGTAGTTCAATATTTTTTTTTACATACAATTATTTTACACAAATATACATCGCTTGTTATGTTAAATATCAACAGTTATAGAGATAAGCGACGTCAAAGCTTGCATTTTTTTATTTTAACAATTTATTTTTCGGTGTTACCATATTTTCGATACATGTTCTTAAAAAAATATAACATCCTAAAGTATAGTCACTTACAACTATCCTAATCCACCACGCCGTGGGTAGGAATGCGACAAAGTGAACGTGCCAATAAAATGCATTGTAGCTCATTTAATACACACGATTACTTAATGCAATCGTCAGGCAATGCAAGCGAAATTCAGCGGCGACGAGCACTTTTCTCATAGCTTCTCTTGTATTTTGAATCACATTTTTATATGGAAAGGTACCAAATTAAAATTTATTCATCAAGTTCCCTATATTTAAATATTTATAAATTTTTCCTAAACGACAATTACTAAATTATTTATTCAATTAAATAAACTATCATACAAACAACTGAAGAAATCGCTCCACTTTGTGGTGTACATAAGTGTATATAAATAAGTGTACGGACGTGTGATATTTTTTAGTAATATTACAAAATAAGCGATTATTTTGGATTAATTAAAATATATGTTTAAATCGGTCAGTTAGTTTTCTTATAATTTTTGTCTGAAAAATGAGGCTATTTAAAAACTTCTTGTTGTTTACAGTTTTTTAATTCCAATAACATAAAACAATGGATATTATTCTTTAAAAATAAACACTATAAAAAATCAAAAACTTATGTTTTAAATATGCCGGGCTGGACTGTATTTCTGGAATTGACTATGGACGGTGGTGAGGGAAGATCCTGGAAAGGAGGCTCAGCTTCGTCCACAACCTCCATAGAGAGACGATATCAGAGAGTGGCGGACGACAGAGGGAGAAAACTGGCCATCTACGTGATGCCTATCCAGATAACTGGCTAATATGATGATGATTAACTCAACTTGAATCATTTTGTATAAATGTGCAAGGCATAAAATTCTGTAATTATTATTTCACAAAAAACCCGTTTTACACACATTCATTAACTAAAATTGCCCCACACATCCGCACCCTCCCCTAGTAGCTACTATTCAAATCTAGAAACAAAAGCTCCCTAATTGCAGTTTCACAAGCATTACGCATCTCAAGACTACGGAGGATGCTATTAGCTGATTGGAACCACTCGGTCCAGATTGCATTGGCCTTGGGATCCACGCCCCCTCGTCGTGGAAAAGCTCTTCAATTCATTTCTTGCGAAGGTTTCACATGGCGCATGACATTGAAATGCCAGCAATGTATCCCCTGTTTTACAGAAGCAAAATTAACTTAAAACAAATGAGATTATTCAATTGGAAAAACATACAGAAAAGGTATTTCAATTAAATTTATTTTGGTTACCACAGGAATACGAATTCAGAACTTTTGGTCAACAAAATAAGGGTAAGTAATATTTTTTATTTCCGAAAATTGTAAATAAATAATTCACTTAGCAAGGTCTCATTTATCATTTTAGTATATGTATATAATCGATCAGGTGGGAACCTACTGGATACAGTATGAGACAGTAAAAATAAATATATTTCCAGCGTTAGCATTTTACAGAAACAAACTATATAAAATACTGTAGAATAAAAAAGTATTTAGTAATTAAGTACTTTTTAATTCTAGTGCGAATACAAGCTGAATAAATTAACAGTTTTACTAAATGTTAACTTATACAAATTGTCTCAAGAATACCTACAGAGAAATTATATTCAAACAGTAGTTAGTTACATGGAGTTGGCTTTCAGAAACATTTGTCAGACAATTTTTGATGTGTAACATCTTTCCTCTCGCTTTCCTGCAATCTGCGGCAGTGATTTCGTGAAAAAGGACGGAAACGCGTAACAGGAAATAAAACGCGTACAATTTCATTTAACCAATTATCGTGCGCGGAGCACGCGCGATGGACAGAAAATTATCGTTTATAAATAAATCAATGTCCACCAAGTGCCATCACAGCGAACACGCACACTACTAGCCAATGCTTCTGATTTTGTATAAATGTTGCGCGTCTTGTGTCAAGCGTGTGGATGTGGTAACTTTGATATATTTTGGCTTACATCTTCGAAACTATCCAATAAATACTTTTTTTTACATTAATGTAAACAATAACTCCCCTTAACGATTTACATACACAAATTGTATGTAATTTATGAGATTATTTTTGAATATTTATTGAAAGTTTTCATACAATATGTAGGTATGGCGACACACTACCGCCATCGATGAAAATAAATAAAAATATATAATTGACCAAACACATTTCTAAAAAAAATGTGTACGTAGATATTCGGTACCTACCTTGTGCGGCAAAATTTAATAATAAATAAATGCACATACATTTTATTTACGTATTTAGTAATCAATAAATGTATCGGTTTTAGCTTTTTTTTAATTTTGTTTAAATTCTTTGCTTGCATTTAAACAAATGCTCAATTGATATTTTTAATTGTGAGGTTTACAATTAAAAATAAAAGTGTAGACAGTATTGACAAGTGCTGCTCAATTGATATTTTTAATTGTGAGATGTCAATCAATGAGTTACGCATCACATGCGACTACTGTAAGGCTCACTCGTTTTTTTTTACTTTAGATTTTAGATTAATTTTTATTATTAATATTATTACTGATAAAATTATTAGCTGGTTCGCGTAATTCACACATTTCCCTGGTAAGAAAAAAATTAAGGCGATAGTTGACCTAATATTTTAACAATAAATAGATTTTCTCCGCGTGTGTTTCCAACAGGTTCATCTAATTTATTTCAAATATCGTAGAAACAACCATTATGCGGTTCGCAAGGGCATCCTCCAATATTTGGATCATTTGATCAAGTCAGTTTAACTATTATTACATTTTACGTACCATCATCTCCCCGTTCATATATTTCACATGACCAAACCAGCCTCAGCGATCTTTTTTCATTCTATCGACAGACAGACAGCTAGGTGAGCATAGCATGGATGTGTTTTTCATTAAAAAATATGAATTAATTCAAACTAAAAGCCGTCCATTAAGAACCTTAATGCATTTCCATGTTGGTTAATACTAAAACACAAAAAATGTGCATTGTAAACGGTACACCACCGAGGCATCTATGCATTATCTGCTCGATCCATCGGCATTTATCAATCGGCTCTTCGTGCGCTGTCAAACAGGAAAAAATATTGAAATTTATACTGGCTTTAGATAATATCTTCGCTAGCTATTTCACTGCCCGCCACTGTATCGACCACATCGAGGGTAGAGAGCCAAAAAGGCGTCAGTGATTATTCCGAACTTTACAGGAGAGCAAAATAATGTTTTGTCAATATTTATTTTATTATTAAACGATTTCGATGTGTATTTTGGATTAACAAATACGAAAATTATTTAGTAATAAAAGAAACACTGACAAAATCAAATAGACAACTTTTTTTTGCTCTCCTGTAAAGTTCGAAATAATCCCTGACGCCCTTTTGACCGAGGGACCCTCGATATGTACTCGAAAAGAGTATTGTCCATTGTTTTAGTATTACGAATATAATGGTATAAAATGTACAAAGATGAACTAAGCCCCTTCTTTGGACGAGAGGATTGGGTCACAGCGGAAGTATGTCCCCTCGCGTACATTAAGACACATCAATAATGCAGTTTAAGTATCTATTCATGCATAATTAAAACATAAACAAAACGTATTTTTATCAGGCTTATTTTAGCTTAACCTGTTTGTCTGGACGGAATCTTATAATTGACATTTCACCCGCTTCCCAATGTCTGATCGAGCTGAAATTTTGCACACAGACATAGTCTCGATGACAATACATGAATCAATCAAATTCACCAATTAATCCATCATAATTAATTAATAAAATTTTATATCGTTAATTAATGAGCTCACTAAAAGATGCCGCGAGGTTCCCTACCGCAGTGGTTATGTATGCTGGGAAATATTAAGACTAAAATTAATATGAAAACTTAGTTAATAAGTCATTATACTAAAAATACCATTTAATTTATAACATTGAATTATGATAGCGTGCGCTTCAAGTTACTTAAAAATAATGCATCATCTGTTATTATTACTAATCGTGATCATAAACGTAAATTATAATCGACAAAAATGAGCTATTAAGGCTTCATCTTTTCTTTCGAGGTTTTGCAATATTTGTCTTTAGTTAAAATTATTAGTTATGTATGATTGTATGATTAATAGTTATGTATGATGTTAGTATGATTATAAGTTAAGTATACATTAATTTTACATCCATATGAAGTAAAACAAGAAAACGTAAAATAATCTGGATTGCGCCCAATGTGGCAAAACATAACCGGAAACGTAGTACAAATTTAAGTGTGTGAATACGAAGACAGGAAATGACCGACACACCTCAAATACGTAACATTACCAATACCGGTTTTCAAGAGCATGGTTCAAGGACTTCATTAAGTTCATGGTTTGAGCTGAGGTTAACCAAATGATAAGACAAAAGAAAATTATGATTTTTTTAAAGTATTCATTTTATTTTATTTTTTAATTTATTTATTAGAGACACTAACAGGATAATAGGTACATGATACTCTAATAATAAAACATTATAAATGAAGACTATGCCCATTATCCCAATTACAAGTGTCTTCGGCACGCTCTAGTAACATGTATTTTTGCATGTACATTTATGTGTATTGTATATTTAGTGTTTGAATGTAGTGCGATTAGTATTTAATAAATTATTGATTTAATGGATCTATAGGTTCAGGTCATCGTTTAGAAAATGGATGTTGTGTATGAGTGAGTTTTTGAACGATGATAATGTATCTGCAAGAATATCAGCAACAATGTTAGGGTCAGCACAATACATATTATATGTGCGACACAACCTTGTGATGGGAGAAAAGTAACCGACATTATTAGTGTGCTGGCTTATTCTAAAGAACTCCGGGTTTCTTATACGGGGTTTATTTAGTAACATAGTAGATTAATAGTAACAAAAATGTAATGAATATTCAAACAACTTCTATTACGTCCCCTCTTCCGCGCCTAATGACCACGCCCACATACCCACCCGATTCTAATCTCCAACCCACTCCTCACGCCGTCCTTTTGTCTTAAGTTTAGCATTAGGAACATTACTGAAGATTATGCGTTAGCATCGAAAACGTTCTATATATATTTATATAAGTTAGAGTTATTAGAAGTAATAAAAAATATGTGATACTTCATATAAAATAGTATAAGATACCAATAAACAACTGACATCTAGCCTTGGACACCCCACAAAACCAATGCATCAATTCGATTGGTTCTTGAAAAGGAGTAGCCTCCATCTTCTATTATGCATTAGCGCCAATAAAAACATTGGCCACATCATTGATAATAAGGAAATATTAGTGGGTCATGGTCGAAGGGAGGGATCTTCAAGACCAGACGCTGGATCTGCGAATACTGACTACGAGAAGTAAAATAAAGAATCGTATTTCTGTAACCTTTAAAACAGTTTATGCAATATTGAACATAAAAAGGAGTTCAAAAAAATTGTAACGCAGGGAAAGGTACAATGTCCTAGATATACTGAGGAAGGTGCAAGCGTGGAAACTGCGGTGACCGAGAAATTAATGAGAAAAGACGAGTCCCATAACAAGCACAAAGCCAACAGGATCACATCACAGAGGAAAAGCGAGACGTAAATAAGTGGTATAGAATCAAAAACATTATGCCGATTGGGATGCTTATTATTTAACTTCCGATCAAAAACAATACACTTTCATTAAAACTTGAGTTAGAAAGTCGATTTAGTATCAAATACAGCAATCTGTGAACAGTGAGTTTAAAAGGACAACCAATCACAAGCGTTTATTAATCACGTGTCATAATGGCGTCCACTTGGTTTTTGTTGTGAGATTTGTGTGTTAATTTTATTGATTTATTAGAAAAATAGGTGAAATAAATTAGTTTGAGAGTGTAAAAACTAAACATGCATATCGATTCCACATGTGTAATTTTTAACATTTATTTATTTAACATTATAAGGTACCTTTAGTTGCAATAATATACAATGGACCTACTATAAATAAATATTTCAAAAATGTAATCTGCATTCTATTTTATCTAAATTCCTATATGTATATTACTAAACTTGGTCGTAATTTTTAACGAATATTTTTTTGTAATTTTCAATCTATATTAATAAAAACAAAAATTATATCATCATATTTTAATTACTGACAACTCTATATATGTCAGCTAAGTTAGAAACAAAACCATTAATCTGTCATTTGTTTAAAATCATACGCAGCAATCTTTAAAAATCAGTAATCTGAAATTTTAAAGAGGTTATTATTGTTTTAATTTTAATTTAATCTCTCAAAGTTTGAGTTACATTGATAAAAAAATTTAATCCAAAATATATAGAACTAGCTGTGCCCGCGCGGCTTCGCACGCGTAGTTTAGTACACTGTTTTGATCGTCGTAAAACTTTCGCGAACCGTCTAGAACATTCTCCTTCCAAAACTTTCAAGAAATTTGCGAATGTACAGGAACCTTCTAGACACACCGGCACGTTCCGCCACTCAGTTTAGAACCTTACGGAACTTTCGGGAAATTTCTAGAACCTTCTCCTTCCAGAACTTTCTAGAGCAGGTTTTCCCGGAACCTTATAGACTCTCCGACACAGTCGGGGAGCCTATTTTGAAGCATTTGCGGCCTTCCCATAACAAAACAATGTGCTAGAAAGCACATTTTCGTCACCCACTCCCACCCACGCACAGCCTCCCCCACCAAACTCGCATATTTTCGATGTGACACCAAGGGCTATCCACCACCATAACCACCGGTGGATGGTTGTGGCTGATTGTGGAGAAAACTTGGCGGATAGGGAAACACGGGTTTCTTTATATATATATATTGATTGATTGATGACTCATTTAGTGATTATGTGAAAAAAACTAAAGAATATAAGATTGCTGCTTTTGATTATATACGACTCAATGGTAAAGATCACGAAGAGGTACGGCAGTAACGATGATATCAAGTCACTGGTAGCGACGGTGGCCGTGGACTTTTAAATTCCGTGAGGCCACTAAAGACGAAAAATTGCATAGTAGACGGTGTTAGGATTTCCAATCCATTTTTATTTAATCATGAAAAACTATTACGAAGCCTGATTTTTTCCGACTGTTGAGACAATCCCGCAACCTGCTACCAGATACCATGTTTGACCTTGATTCTTCCCTCACTGCAAATAAGTACATCTAGCATGACCCTTCGATTTCCCAGTCTGAAGTAATGAAGCGAACGGCTGTTCAAAATGGAATTTTAAACAACCTTCAAGTTTGTTTTACTGGGGTATTATGCCGTGTTATTACGACCTCTCGGGCCGACGTTTCAGATCCCATTGCAGGGATGGACCCTGCAATCAGTCAAGTATCGGCTTGCAATACCGTGCCGAAGTCATGATGTGCTGTATTGTGTTGTGTGTATGATTCGTCTATTGTCCGATCACTATCTCTGCGGAGTCTGCGACGAGAATGGCTTTGAAGCGCCGGATACCAAGATGTTTTCAATTTGAGACTATCATCTCTATTAATATTTATCGGGTGCTTGTAGATTTCTAGTGCTTCCTCGATAAGACGCGTATGGTGACTCTTAGACTTTCCGAGGATTTTCGGTCGTAACAACACGGCATAATACCCCAGTAAACACAAACTTGAAGATTCCGAGTGGCCGTGAAAACCTAAGAACATTTTTAAACAACCGTTCGCCATATTTTGTTTACGTTAAACTCGGCCAACTTAAACCTGAGCAGGCTTTTGAGAACGAATTTATGTCAAGATTCGTTGGTTTAAAAATGTTTTCTGGAGGGTAGAATATTCGACGGAAGTTTAAAAGAATATTTATAATACTTGATGAATAATTTAAAAGCAAGGCCGGGAGAAGGAGAACGTTGGATTAGCGTGCGGGCTACGTCATCCAGCCCAGATAAAATCAATTCAGAAAACTAGATCCGAGCGGCTTAGATTCACTTTTCACATTCTATCAGTAGTACAGACCGGCGTGTACCGATTATGCACTCGGGAAAAGGAAACCCACTTTAATATCAGATCTGATAACTGAACAGTCGCGGAATTGATTGATAATTAAAATGTGACCAGACAAGACTCTTCTGACGGAGTGAGGCCCCGTCCTAACCGCGCGATTTATTTACCCGCATATTTTATTTTATGGATCCGTTAGTGCGCGACTGACCTGACAAAGTCAAATAAAATTATTACAACCGGAAAATTTTACCAGAAATTTTATGCAAGGTTTTAACCAGTATAGTAGGCTGGATATTCACTGCACATGGATATTTTGGTATTTTTTTCGAAAATGTGGGTTTTTATTATTCATTTATTTCAGAATGTATATTCTAGACTATACCTATTTTTTAGGACGATAACTTAGAACTTTTGTTCTTATATAAAAGTAATAAACTGAACATTATTCATAATAATTAAGAAAATATAAGCATTAATCAACAGACCGCAGCCAAAAAAATCGTTTTCAATGCCTTAGAAATCACCCTTGATTACGGAATATGTATATATACGCAGAACATGTTTTCTTACGAGTATAAAGCTAGCATTATGATGATAAAATTGTACTTTAATTATTAAGAAATCTTCAATATTAATAATTAAGTTGAAATATTTACGTTCTTTGATGATTTTAAAGAGCTTTTTATATATATAGAAATTATTTAAAAAAATATACACATTGTTTATTCCCGCTCTTTGAGGCTTTAAGCACTATTTAAATGTTTTTTTTATGACGTTAATAACTATTTAAAAATAAAAATACGAAATATGTCAACAAATGATGCAGTTTTAAAATCAGATTGATTTCAATGATAAACTTAGAAATTTCTTATCTCCATAAATATTGATTTGATGTAAAAATTGCCATCGATATAAAAAAAAATCGAGTCATAATTTAGGCTGGAATCTACCTATACAGCATTTATTTAGGTGGATTTAGGTAGATTTCTCTGTTACACTTGGAGATATTACTTCGATTGTTCATTCCGGTAAGAGTTGATTAATAAATAAAAAATGCTAACATATAATACGTTAGAAATTAGCGGCAAAATTCAAAAGCCATGTTACCACAACACTGATTATCTAGACTCTTGTCTGTGCGTGCGAATGATAGTGATATCCTGTTTTAATGTAAAGACTATGGGCGGTGACCTGCTGTCTAGCGCTTCCTAAAGGAACATGTAAATTAATTAAATTCACCAAGTCAGGGCTGTCCAATAAATCATTTAAACGAGTTAATTATTTCAAGACCCTCAGGAATTTATAGTTACGAAATAATTTCTCTTCTGGAGAAATCTTATTATAAACAAACTATATTACTAAAACCCAAAACTTCACTAATACATAGCAGTAATATTTTAAAGGAAGTAAAGACAATTCGTTATTTTACTCATTTTTGTGTTATTTTTTAACAAACAGACCGTCAATAGTCCTTTATGGACCCTGATAGATGGTCCAAGTGTGACATCAGAGTATAAAGTTAAAAACTTTTATAAAAATTATGAAAAATGTTACAAATGTAGAAATCATATTATACTTATATTGTATAATGTATTATATATTATATATTATATGTATTATATATTATATAACTTATACTTATAATGCATTAATGTTTTATTTCAATGTATTATCGTAAATTGTACTAACCACATTGTCCTAAATGACTATCCATTAGGGTCATCCTGACCTGTCGATAGTTTTTAAATTAAAAAATAAATAAAAAAATAAAAAATAAAATAAAATTATGCAATAGCCAAACAAAGTCGTCTTCTGTTGCAGTCTGTGCATGAATAGGACATTTTCCGTCTCTTTCTTTGCGGTGGTAAAATACCAGATCTTGCATCTCATTAAGTAAGGCTAAACTGCGAGCACACATAATATTTCATGCCGCCGCTAACAAGATAACGATCACCGAGTTTCAAAAAATGAACAAGCATTACAAACAATATATTTGTTTAAAAATATTCGTTATATATATAGATAGTAAACAAATAAAAACTGTACATTCAGCTCCAGCTCAGTCAATTATTAATTATGGACAAATTGAATGGGGTGGAACTTCCAAAACGCTTCTTCATCCACTGGATGGAAGTAATATAAATAAAAGCACAAAAAGCTATATTTAATGTTATTAATAAAAAATCTTATAGATACTCCTCCGACAGACGCTTTTCGAAATTTCAAGTACTTGACATCAGACAATTTTAAAACACTTTACCATGAACTCTGACACACGTATATTAGGACAACTGACTCACGCAACAAGAATTACTACAAGAAAACTAATACCGACACCTAGAACAAGAACTAGTTATGGACAGCGGCATTATATTTTGCTGGCACCAAAAATTTATAGCATTCTCATCAAAGAAAATCCATATAACATTAGAGAAATCCCTGAAAACTAAGTTTAAATCACCAGTGGCGCTCTGGTCTCTGTGTAAAAAAGGGAATATTTAGAGAATTACGTAAAAAAAAATACACTATGTCTAAACTAGATGTTTTTTTAATTTTAACGTTCTTGTACTTTTATATAATATTTTTATTACTATAATATACACTTCGGCACGTGTCTACGGACTAGTGGAGTGCTTATATCCCACGAACGCAGACACAATTATACATATATGTAAAATGTAAAAATAAATATGTATATACAGGTTGTACCAGAGCTAGCAGCAGAAACTTGGCCAGTAGATTCCTGACTATGTTATGAGTCTAAAATGTTGAAGCAACCACGACCTAATATCAATAGTTATGGAGATACGCAATATCAAAGTTTGCATTTTTTTTCAATATTTCTTACTTATTTTTTGCAAAAAGTTGAACTATCATTACAGTAACTAATATCGATTATGAAAAATTAATTTTCTTCAATACAACATAGATAAAATGATAAAAATCTTTTAAAAAATAACTACTTTCAATTTTTGCAAAGTTTTTGTCATTTTATTCGACTTGTGTTAAAGCGAATGAATTGTTCATAATCTACATAAGTCACTGTAACGTCAGTCCAACTTTTTGCAAAAAATAAGTAAGAAATATTGAAAAAAAATGCAAACTTTGATATTGCATATCTCCGTAACTACTGAAATTAGGCCATGGTTGCTTGAACATTTTAGACTCATAACATATTCAGGAATCTACCTGCCAAGTTTCTGCTGCTAGCTCTGGTACACCATGTATAAGATTATAAATAAAAGTAGAATTAATGATCGCCTTTTATGTGAAATTTGCTACAGTCCACCACACGTCGCATAATCTTAATCGCAGGTGGATTTCACCCGCTTAAATTTAAAGCAGCGATTATTATTATAACTCCTCGTGTGGCTTCCAGCCATAGGTCGGCGGTGACGTCAGAGAAGCATGCATCTGCAGACATGTAACCCTTCAGCGAGGACGTATCTGAAATCTGACACCTTTTAAGTGCAGAGTCATGCAATGCTCAACCAGAAAATAGGTTCAGTAAATCGGCCGAGGGTTTAGAGTTACGAAACCAATGTCACGTCGAAGCGGCGTGATCTTGCCAGTAGTGTACCTGTGGTAGTATATACATAATGACTAATACGGTGTCGATCAGAGCGTCTTGCAGCGAGACCCCGGTCGTTCCTCGAATTTAGTCGATCCATATATTTTTTTAATTTTTAAAATAGTGCAAACATAAATATTGTACCTACTAAGTGCTGATAACTACGAAGTTTAAACTCATACAAAGAAAATATTCATTATCCCACAAACTTGTTCCAAACATTCATTGCCTGCTAGTATGTCATACCCTATCTTACTTTTCTCCTTCTCGTATACCAACCATTACTTTTGACTTGTTAACATAATAAGGTCACTTTCCTTGCGTACATATATCACCTTTTCCAGGTGTGTGTCTATCTCTGTGTGTCCGAAAAATTGGAATATACATTGGAAGGAAATAAGAAATGAAAAAAAATGTATATGTAAATAAAACTTTGGGAAGTATGTTGGATACAAGAGGGGAAGCCAAAAAGATATAGAGAAAAGGTGAATGCAATAATTTCTAAAAGGAACATGTGAATAGATACTAAACTAGCGGTACAAGTTGGAATTCAGGTACCAACGCTGATGTGTGGGAGTAAAGTGTGGAGTTAGGAGAAAAGGTACAAAAATAAGCTGAAAGCAGTAGAAATGAGATCACTTATGGTATTGTGAAGAATGAAAAAATAAGCATAGTTAATAGAATTAAAAAAAAGATCGCTCAGATGGCTTGAGCATATTAAATGAATGATTGAGGAATGAATGGTATATGATGCAAGTGTTAACGGCGTCAGAAAGAGTGGAAGGATGTGAAATTCTCGGCTTGACTAGGTTAATTCAATACTGGAAAATAGTTATATTGAGACCATCAGTAATGAGGAAACCGACTGGAAGAAGAGATTTTCATTGGCACTTCAATAAAGATTTTCTTTGCACTGTCCATCATCAATTTTTGCATCGCATTACATTGCCATTGCAACTTCATTATCTCTTCCTTTCATCATATTCGTGCTTACGCATAGACATCAATTCTGGGGTATAAAAGCAAAGGTAACAATGTCCAAAAAAAATAATAATACAGTCATCGAGGTTTACTAATTTGTAATGTACTGAATTCGAGATTTCATATGAAACATAGCCTATAAATGTATAGGAAATATGATTTTGGAATGGATAGATATATAAAATCTAGAATTCAGTACATTTTAAATTAGTAATCCTCGGTGACTGCATTCACGACATTTTTTTTTTGATATTGCTGCCTTTGCTTTTATACCCCACATTTTTTTTTTTCATTTTTTGACTTGTTTCCAGTGAAGATTTTAAAAATAAATTCCATAATATTAAAATAAACTGCCCCCTATTCTTTGTTTAAAAACTTCGTTAAAATTTTCTGAAATAAAATAGATAGGACGTACTAATTAATGTACCCGTAAAGTTTCTATAAAAAATATCAAATGTCAATATTACTAACATTGTAGCGGAAACCCCGCAGTAGTAACTCGAAAAACAATAATACAGTGGAAACTATTTTGCAAGCCTCAGTACAAATGCATCTTCTAATCTTTTCAAAAGTTGTATGGTTTTATCAATTTGTATATGACATGTTGCATTTGAATATTGTTTGTAGACTTTCTTCAATGAATGAAGATTCTGAAATTACAGGCATTCGTTTGTCACGCTGTCCGAGATATGTTGCACGCGACGCCAACACATCTAAAGGTATTGAACCTGTATACAGATGTTTCAAAAAATGTATACACACTTTGAAGGATTATAAATTCAATGTATTTTCATGTGTCGTGGCTAGGGAGGAACGTATGAAAAGATTGGAAATTAATTAGCAATTAATTAATAATTAATTAATTATTCAAAGCACAAACTCACATAACACGAATTAAACTTAACGCTATTCTTTGAATTAAACTATTTCGCAGTATATCACTCGTAAACGAACGGTGGGTAACACGTATTTAACATTCACTAGAACATTCCATCCAATTCTCACTCGTATTAATCGCTCTGATTTATTTCGTCAAGAAGGTACTTCGCTCGATTATTCGCTTTATTTATCGCTTCGCAATCAACGACTGGCCACACTGGGCGTTGTCTCGCGGCTCACGCGTGCTTTGCACTGATTTGACTTGACAGAAAATTTCTTTTAGTATCTCTATACAGTATATTTAAATATACGAGTAAATTTAAATTTAAAAAAATAGATGAAGCATTCCATCGTCACGGGTGGGACTTTATAAGTATAGTGTCATTTAATATAATGCTCAATTGTTGATTGAAGATAGAATAAGCTGCTTTCTTCAGAAAGAAATATTACAAATTGCATATATGTTGTCAAATTTTAACATATCTATGACAATTTACTTGAAAAATGCCCCACCCATCACGATAGAATGCCTCAGGTGTACATTTTATTAAAGATATCGCATATTGTTTATGTTTCATGCGCCTAAAAGAGCTACACGAATACCTACACTATTTTATTGTGACAACACTAGAACCAACTCACATTTTAACTCTCTTGTACCAAGACTGCATAGGCTAGGTAACACCTATGCGCATATCTCTGATATTTTTAATTCCAGTTTAGCACAATATTAAGATTCGCTACTAAAAGCTCCACACCCTGTCGTCCTGAATTCATAATGCAATCACAAACAAATAACTACACCTATTTGTTTAACCTTGTATATACTTCACATCTCCTTTTTCTAAATAACTGTTATAACTTTCAACAACTATCTATATACTATGTCAATCCTATAATTTCTTTGGATTTCTTGCATATATTATTATGTAAAAGATACTTCCGTGCCGTATATTGAAATAAATAAATATATTCAAATCAGTGGCCATTTTAAGTCTACGAACTGTTGGTAAAACGAGAAAACAAAAATTTCAATGTGTATTTTTTACGGTTTTGCGCCATAAATCTTACCTTCGACATGTCCCGTAAAAAAATCCAGTGGCGCGAGGACTAAAGAATGCGGGGGGCATTCAATGTTACCCCTTCGATCGATCCATCTTTCATACATACAAAAAATAAAACATTTCCAATGGATTCGCTTCAATTGAAACTCGATTTAGAAATTCTTCCGAACCCATTTTTTGGGACACGACGTGACAACGGGGCATCGCGTTCAGCGACAAAGAAAAATGCAAATTTCGAAGATTACCGAACTAGCATTTTTCGTCTACTCCTTCAGCTATTCTTTATTATTTGTCTTCCAGCATCCGCTTCCAGTTGCTTCCTGTGATTATTCACTTATCGGTCTCGCGAACTGTGGGACGACCAACGCTTCGGCTCCCAGCGCTCTAGTAAACCTACACTCTAGTTAATTTTACCCGACTAGTTATGACTGCCTCAGAATAAAGATTCATATATACAAATACTATCATATAACCCTTCTGAAGATAATTGATCAAACTGTAAATTATAAATAAATATGTATGTATAATTAATAAAAATGTACTTAGTATTCACCAATAATATATTAAAACTATCAATATGTTTCAGGGCCAGTAGTACCTATGCCAGTAGTCCCTACGTCCTAACAAATTAAAAACCAAAAATCAAAGTACCTATAGACAATAAAAATGTAAAATGTCATGTATGGTAAACAAATAATAATTAAGTACTTACATGAAGCAAATTAAATAGGTGACTATTTGTAAAAAGCACCTGTTTACTTATAATATTCAATTACTATGAACACTTTTTCTTAAATCAAAAATTTCTAATTTATCAAACTGTGATTCTGTTTGTTTAACCCTTATTAATATCAACACAATGATCCATAACCAAAAGATAAGATAAGATAAGAATAATTATTTCTACTTAAACACCTCAAGTGTTCCTTAACTCTGTGACATCAAAATTTCTACAATTTTTTTCCTATATAAAAATAAATTTAATTATATTTAACACAAAAATGGGCCTTTACATAAATGAATCAATAATTTAAATTAAATTTATTATAAACATAGTTATTAGAACCATGAGCTATTATGATCAGAACTATGTTTGTATATTTATGTATTAAATAAAACGGATATTTTATACGAATCGTATATTTTACTGAGAATCAAATCTCGACGTTTCGCTGAAATCGTATTCAGCGTTATCAGGAGAGCATCCTATCACGGCGGAGGTGCAGGCCGAACTCATTATTTCTTCCGAGGTCGTAAATTATTTGCTTTTTTTGTGGAATGTTCACTTCTTCTACGATAGAGGTCGCCAGTGTGCAATATGAACTAATAACATTTTCTGGCTTTTCTGCGACGTCTCTTAAAGGTGGAATCAAAATCGTGAGAACAGGGCGCCAAATACTTGTTTGTATATTCAAGTGAAAAATATTAATTTACCTCAGTTGATAATACTACATTTTCTTCAGTATTTTCATTCCTTCTATTAATTTCGTAGTACAAAAATAAATCATTCTAAATTGTTCGTAATTAATCGTATATTCACTTTTCCGAGATAGCGTATCACTCCCTGCGAAATGTCTCCAAAGAGTGACATTGAAAAACTAATCAGTGAGCCTATCATAGCCCCTATCTACACTTCCGACACGCCGCCTTAATTACGTCACAATCAAGTCACGTGATGTCACGCGACACGCCACTCCGATTGTCGAGGGGCCGACATTGAGCTCGTTTACCCTGAATTTTACGGTGAAAAACGCCAAGGGTGCAATTAAAGAATCATCTGCTCGACCGCTCCGGATTGATTGCGCCGCTTTGCATGCGCGCGGGCCGCTGGACCCGAGCCGCGAGCGCGGTTTGGTTTAATGTCTAATGGGTAAACGGTTGCGCGCTCGAGTTGAATGAATCCATTGAAGTAATGCGCCCGCCGGGGCGTAAAAACCGGAGACAAGGTCAAGGAGTGCGACCGCGTGTTGTGCAATGTCACGATTACTTTTAATGGCAGCGATGAAGGTAACCGAACCGTACACATGATAAAAAACAACGATGAGAATTAAAATATTTGGTTTTTTATCAGGACAGTATATCAGAAAAAGGAAACGCGTGAATCTGCGCAGTATCTTGCACTATTATATTTAACCAGCGCCCGTGCTCAGAAAAATGGTAATGGGCTTGTAGGAGGGTTTTAGCAGGGACCTAAAGAGTACCCGTGCAGTTTTTTATTTATATTTTTTGTTCAGATCTCGTTTATGTGTGTTTATGCAGATGTATGTTTATACAGGGTTATTTGGAAAACATTAATAACCTCGCAAGGCTATATTCCTGCCTTGATTATGAGTCGAAAATGTTCAAGCTATTATGACGTAATATCAATAGTAATATGCGACATCGAAGTTTGCATTTTTTTCTCAATATTTCTGTCCTGTTTTCTGACTATCATTACAGTAACTTATATCGAATATGAAAAATTCATTCATGTCAAATAATGTTAAAGTAAAAAGGTTTCTCAATACATGGCTAATAAATTTCGGAAGAAAAGAAATCTAAAAAAGGTCGATGAAAGCAATCGCATGAACCAAAACGAAAATAAGTTTTTAATTTTTTTCAAATAATAATAATTACTCTTCTCATTCACTTCTTCGTTTACTTATTCTTCTCTGCATTATGTTTATCCTCTTGTTATTGCATTTATTTATATGTTAATCTATTCAATTGTTACAACATGTCTGGTTAACACTCATTGAAAACGGATAATCCTGTCTCCTTTACCACCGGCCTCGGTCTAGCTAAGGATACAGGGAACATTAAAATTTTTAAAAAAGTAACCCATAAAAACCAATTTTTTACAATATTCCCTTTCTCATTTTCGGGTTTCGCGTCTACCATATGCGTTGAAATATCCATACAACTTGTACGAAAAAAAATTAAAAATTTGAAAAATCCGAAATTGTACTATAATTATTTTTTTTTTAACAAAAATTTGACAGATCTTCTTGATCGTCGCCACGAGTCTGCTTGCAAAGTTTCAGCTCGATTGGATAACGGAAAAGGGGTTTAAAATCGATCCAAAGTTTTTTCGACGACAAGCCGGCAAGCAAGCAAGCAAGCAGACGCTATGACTTAATAAAAAGGGAGTAAAAATAAAATATGAGCATCGTTAAACAAACTGTAGGTGTATTATTAATATAAAAATTATCAACAGGGCGTAATGACCCTTACTGGTAAACTTAGACATACAAATGGGGAATGTAAGTATTAAATAATGGATTATTCGTTAAATTTAATGGTTAATCAATTACATTAGATTTTGTGTTGAGGGACTTTTTGATTTCTAACACTTTTAAACTATCTAACCTAAGGCCTCTATCGTTTGTGTGTAAAATTTTGATGCTGTTTACTTTTTCAAAAATGTGCGCTATCTCCAACAGATGGTATGCGAATTCTGTGAAATTATTATTAACTATGTTAATATTAAAACAACGTGTCCTTTTACCTGCATTAAAGCAATCAGTGTGGTTAGATTCCTCAAATTAATAATTATGTCCAACCACAAAATCAACGCTATAAACATCAAAATTATGCTACAACAGTTAGTCGTAAACTTGATTTTATCGAATTGGCGTTTTTGGAGCAGCCCATAACCACCCCGTTGTAAGTAACGGCTATCGATTAGTGGTAAACCAACGGACCAGCGAACGGCGCTGCTGAACTAGGACCCGCGCCAACTGGGCCGCGTGGTCCGAGTAATTGGATCAAGCAGTGGACAGAGGATGCCGTAAGCTGGCTTAGAATTGACACCTCGGCAGTACGTCTTACATTTTCTTGTGCAGGTAAAGCTACAGCAAAAAATAATGGAAACCTCCCAAGAGTACCACGACAAGAAAAATGAATAACCCTTTATCAGAACAAGAGATATCATAATGTAATAAAATAGCAGTGGCGTGCAGCGCATACAAGCAAAAAAGCTGCGCGTTAGTAAAGATTCTGGGAAACAAATATTGATTAAATAATCCTTATCTTGAGAAAAAGTTCATTTAAAATTCTAGCCGTAATTGGTCCTACGGCTAGAAGCTTTTACATAATAATACATACAAACAAATCCAAAAGGTAGAACAGCAAAAAATTACAGAATTTACATAGTATAGATAGTTGTTTAAAGTTATAACAGTAAATTAGAAAAAGAAGGTGTGAAGTATATAAAATAAAACATAATTTAGAAAATGGAGATGTGAAATATGTACAAGGTTAAACAAATAGGAATAATATTTTTTTTGTGATTGCATTATGAATTCAGGATGGCAGGGTAATCTTTATATTATGCTAAACTGGAATTAAAAATATCAGAGATGTGCGCATAGGTGTTATCTAGCCTATGCAGTCTGGGTACAAGAGAGTTAAATTTTGAGTTGGTTCTAGTGTTTCAATAAAATAGCGTAGGTATTCGTGTAGCTCTTTCAGGCGCATGAAACATAAAAAAAACAAAATATCAGGGGTGGCAAAATGCGAATTGATAATTTTGTAGAGTAAAATCAAATCAGATACAACTTTCCTTCTGGATAACGGCAATAATCCAGTAAAAAATTGTAATCTTGCGTAGTTGATATTTTCAATTGGGATGTGAGGTATGTGAATATCAGATGCGTGCAGTGGGAACATTGAAGCATGACTTTTTTTAAACGTATATTTTGAAAAAAATATATAAATCAAATATTTACGCTACATATTTTTATGATATATCAAAATATGATTGCTATTATAACAATTGTGATAGAAAGATTACGAAATAAATGTTGTATTTCATGTTTTTTCCAAATAATTGGTTACGTAAAAGTCATGCTGCGATGTTCCCACTGCACGCCCCTGGTGAATATAACAATGTCGCGATCCCGAAGAGGGATTCTGACTAAAGCCATGTATTCACTAGGGGCAAATAGCGCAGCATTCCGCGCGGCATGTCGCATGAACATCTACGTTCATGTTTCGGGGACAATGACGCGGTCATTTGACATGTACACACCGGGACTCGCATATCTTGTCGCGGAAATGTCACCCGATGAAGTTATGCTGACAGCTGCGGTATCTATTTACACTTTGTCATTTAGCGAAAACGGGGTTCCGCGCAATTCGAAATGTTTTATTGGGTCGCAATTTCAAATTAACGAGGTTTTACTGTAGTAAATTGAATATTATTAAAACAAGGTCCTTTTTGCAAATAATTATTGTTTTCCACACATCGCGGAAATGTCGCCCTATGAGGTTATGATGACAGCTGCGTATCTGTTTATCGAAACGTAAGAGGAGAAAAAGGTGACGGATGCGAAATTATTTACTGCAAAGAGAAAGAAGGACGGATATTCTATGCGATCTTCGATCGATACAGCTCGATGAGTTCAAGAACAATTTCGTTTCCCCACATTGTCATCTTGACAGATGCGGCGCATGCGCATTCACTTGTAAACATACCACGTGGTACTGACGCTCCGCGTAATGTTGCAGCGAGCTCGCTCGGGTACCGTGCGCATGGCAACGTTGCCACGGCACGTAGAAATGCCGCGCTATATTGTGCGCGACGTCGCGGAACAGTGCACGACGTTGCAACGTAATGTAGATTCTATGCCGCGCGTGCTGTTGAGGGACAATTTGTCCCCTAGTGAATACATGGCTTAAATCCCCCACGGAGTTGCGGCTCGACAAGGAGTGCTGACGCTGCAGCGCGATGTGCGACGATGCCAGTCCACCAGCGCGCACCGGAAGCGCGCCATGATTCAATAAAGCTCGACAAAAGAAAGACTCCCTATCGGTCCGCCGCCGATATCCTCAAACGGCACGCCACATCCTGTTTGCTCCTTCGCTCCGTTAACAGCTCGCGCCCGACGTGACCCGTGCCCGTTTGCTAGCGCTGGTTGAGCAACACGACGGAGGTTATATTTTCAACCCGTCAAAATGACGTACATTTATTATATATATATTTCGGCCGCCAGTTAACTCTGTGAGAACAGCGCTATCTGGAGTAATATAGCGTCACGAAGACGCTAGGACATTATTAAATTGAGAATTATGCTTTTACACCTCATTATTATATTAAATTTCATTATTATTTGAGCCATATGATAGTGTTAGTGACGGTCATTGTTACATGAGAATTATATTTTTTAAATTTATTTTTTTAAATAGATATGCGAAAACGAAATACATATTCTTACTATTTTCAAACTATACTAAACGCTTGTGTTATGAAAGTAAGTTATATGAAAGAAAATAAACTAACTTGCTGGTCTGGAGTGAGATTCGAACCCGCGAACCTTTGGATCACGAGGCGAGAGTCCTCATCACAAGACCACCAAGCTCATTTCATTTCATTTTATTTTTTAGTTTTTAACAAACAGACCGTCAACAGGTCATTAATGACCCTAATAGATGGTCCCAGAGTGACATCAAAGTAGGTTCATATTAATTAATATTTTGTGAATATTTGAATGTGATCAAGTTACACACTACACTACACTCTTTACGATTTATTAATAAATAATAATTAATTGAATATGATATCGTTACAAAATACACTTTTTACGGTTGATTAATATTTAATAATGAAAAATAATAAACGATAAAACAAATTGAGAATAATATTCAAACTAAGGCAAATCACTAATTACAATTTTAGTTTTTATATAATACACTTTTTATGATAAATAGAAATAAATAACGTTTTAATGATAGAAATAATTTTAAATAATATTTTTAAAAATATGGCAAATCAGCAAATAGTTCAATATTTTTTTACGTGCAATTATTTTACATAAATTTATATCGCAAATCAAATAATGATTAGTACCACTGACATGCGCAATGTAGTAATGGATTAAATTATTAGTTTTAATTTTTGTTAAACTGAAATATTGAAAAGAAATCTTAATATTAAAAAAAATCTAATTGAGACTTTTTTATTAAAAAGGCAAGTTAATTTATTTCATTACAATTTTGAAATCATCCTAATTTCGAAAATGGAATGAGATCGGCTATTACATGAGGGGTAACAGACGGGCATTCTATATAATTAATATTGGGGATAATGATTGCATTATTTGAAATGCCTTCAGATGCGACCTAAAAAATTTTCTCAGACATAAAAATCGACCCTTTTGAATAATCCTTCCCAGCACCTGTAGCAAGAGTTAAGTATCTGTGAAAGGAAAAGGCATACAAATCTCGCTTCGTCACCATTCACACATTGCCGCATAAATGCTCGTCGATTTGTGAGGCTCCTAAGAGGACTATTTTCCATTATCTGGTTAACCTGGTTATGCCAAGTCTCCCGGGGACGCCATCTACCAACTTCGGGCGTCGTCAAAACTCGCGTCATATTTATATATTTCTTCTCCTGACCATGACAGAAGAAAGCGCACTGAAATTTGCGAACTTTTTTAACTATCTTTTATAATTTATCTATTTTATTTTTTAAATAGAGATTGTCGACAGGCCCCTAATAACCCTGAAATATAGTCCTAGTGTGACATTTAATAATGGTATAAATAATAAGCGTTATTTATTGAAATTAATAATGTGCGTCATATTTTATCCGAGATAACCATAATTCTATCATTATTGTAAGAAAGTTTTTTTTAAGAATTTACATTTCTATGGAACTTTTTTAAGTATCTTTTTTCATTTACCTATTTTATTTTTTTAAATAGAGTTTGTCCACAGGGCTCCTAATAACCCTGAAATATAGTCCTAGTGTGACATTTAATAATGGTATAAATAATAAGCGTTATTTATTGAAATTAATAATGTGCGTCATATTTTATCCGAGATAACCATAATTCTATCATTATTGTAAGAAAGTTTTTTTTAAGAATTTACATTTCTATGGAACTTTTTTAAGTATCTTTTTTCATTTACCTATTTTATTTTTTTAAATAGAGTTTGTCGACAGGGCTCCTAATAACCCTGAAATATAGTCCTAGTGTGACATTTAATAATGGTATAAATAATAAGTGTTATTTATTGATATTAATAATGTGCGTCATATTTTGTCCAAGCCCCATAATTCTATCACTATTTTAAGAATTTACATGAGTCAATTTTGACTCATTAAAAAAGTGTTCTGGTTCAAAAGTTTTTAATTATGAAATGTCAAACCGATTACCAATTACCATGAAGTCACAAGTTCAAGAAATTCAAACAGGACAAAAGGGAATCCTGCCTGAACAGGGTCGGCTCCTGGGAAAGTAGTTTTCGAAACGAAAATCTAAATTAATGCTTAATTATGATAATGAAGATAAAGTCACAATTTAATAAAATTAGTATAAACTGTTTTTTGAAGACGTTTTAAACATCCTCAAATATTTTGCACTGTCTCAGTCGGAGAAAACTAAAATATTGCAACAAGTCACGTAATATGTAATTAGAAAGCTAGGTGGTAGATACGCAGGTAGGAGAACTGTCGACGTGAATAATGGTCTACTCGTACTTAGTAAATGATTAATTACAATATTTAAAACCAGTAGGAAATTCGAAAAGTACACGAATTCGTAATTCCTAATTCGTGACGCAAAAACTACTCGATTCGTACACGTAAAATAATTGGGTCTGCAACGTTTAGTGTAAATGCCTATACAGGGTTATTTGGAAAACATTTATAACCTCGCAGGACCATATTCCTGCCTTGATTATGAGTCGAAAATGTTGAAGCAGCCATGATCTAATATCAATAGTTATGGAGTTATGCAATATTAAAGTTTGCATTTTATTTTCAATTTACAAAACGGTGTAGTGTCGTTACAGTAACTTATATCGACTACGAAAAATTCTTTCGTTTTAATAAAATGATAAAAACCCTGCAGAAATTGGAATCCCTGGAATTGGAAGGTATTTATTATTTTATTTGGCTCGTCTTAAAGGGAATGAATTTTTCATATTCAACATACATAAGTTACTGTAATGACATTTCAACTTTTTACAAAAATAAGTCAGAAATATTGAAAAAAAAATGCAAACTTAAATTTCGCATGTTTCTGTAACTATTTATATTAGGTCATGGTTGCTCGAACATTTTCGACTCATAATTAAAGCAGGAATATAGTCCTGAGAGGTTATTAAGTTTTTTCCAAATAACCCTGTATATGTTTAAAATTTTCAGGGAAAAACGTTGAAAGGGGTATTTTTATTTGATATAATTTAAATAAAATCAATATACAAGGAGGCATTATAAACTCAAAAATCACGCATTTGAAATCAATACACAAAAGTTAGCGTAAAACATTAGGATTTTAAAACGGGTATGGAGCAAAACTTCGCCATTCTTTCTCACTTTCACGGTCATAAATAAATCCCTTTTCATCTTCTCCATCATTTTGACGAACTTTTATCTTTTTATACTTACAAACATCTTTTATACCTAAGCCAAGCTTTGTACCACAAACACATTTACATAGTTATTTTTTCACTAGCATAGTTTCAAGAGGAGCAGTCCCTCTCATCATCAGATTGTAATTAATAACAAATATAAATACAGTGTGTAGTCAACCTATTCGGATAGATGGGCGGGGCATGGAAGAGGTGGGGTTATTTTGGTACTGGGAATATGGACAGTAGGGGTGAATTTTTATTGAACGTGACGTTAATCAATGTACAACAATAGCGTAAAATAAAACAATCATTTGACACTACAGTGTAATTGACATCAATTAATGAAATGTTTTATTCGCACTCCATGTTTTTCAAAACACTCATCACTTTTTCAAATAAATGTGCGTACACTAAAATTGTGAAACAGCATCAATGTTTTAAATCCCTTTCCCTCCTTTCCATCATCTTTTTAAAACATCAATTGTGTCTCGGAATCAATGTTTTAGTGTCATTTTTTATGGAAAACAATAAAATGAATACTTATAATAATATAAAACGGATAAAATAAAATAGTTCCTGAGGGTAAAGCACATATTGAAATTATTGAGAAACACCTCGCTCGAGTTCAGAAACGATCACGCAACAAATGTATTATATTTATATGGAGATGGCGTGCTACAGAAAAGACACGACTCCCGTATATTATTTTCGTTAAAATCTAAAAAAAAACTACTAAATCGTGCCAATTACAACATTCAAGCGCTGCTCAACTATTACGCTGAGAAATTCATTAATATCGGAGATCTTTATGATACATTTACATACATACACAGAGGAGAAATGGCATCTGCCACCTGGGTAGGAACGCACGTCACAAAAGATGCACAATCGACTAACTGAGAGGAAAATGCAAAAGTGACAGTTGTAAGAAAGCGAAAATGCACAACTGAATGAAATTTTCAAAGCATCTATAGACTTAGGTTTAGAAAGTCTACGGATCTATAGAAAAAAGCTTGAATTAAGCTCGATGCATAGAGATACGAATGACGATGTAGAGATGAAGTTTTCGGATATGTAATTCGACATCCGGAGAAAGTCAATCGGATTAGTGTGTGTAAGCCGTGCGTACGAGGCGCATTGTTTCGTTGTGTAGGTGTTTATACTCGTAAACACCGACACAACGAAACAATGTGCGTCGTACGCACGGCTTACACATACTAATTCGATTGTCGTTGCTAGAAATCGGGGCTCTAGAAGAGGGAGAATAGGAGGCATTGGTTTGGCAAGTCGATTGTGATAAAGCACAGACATTAGTTTTGAAATTAAATCTCACAACAGCCCTTGCAAAAATGACAATGTTACACAAGCGAAAAAAAATAATACATGCCCCAGCGAAAATGTCGTAAAGCTTTGCAAGATGGCGTACTGAAATACAGCTGTCAAACAAATAATATAATAAAATTCGTTTTGTTCGATGATTCGAAATGAAAATCCACGAAATTAAAGCGATGCATGGAGCGTGGACACTGGTTTCGTAATGAAATTTAAAAACGGGCGTTGCCAATGTAGCAATATTACAGAAACAAAAAATATATGTATATGAATGCCCTAGCGAGGATACCGTGAAACATTTACAAGATGGCGTACTGTTAAACAGTGCAGCTGTCAAACAAATATTAAAATAAAATTAGTTTTGTGCGATGATTTGAAATGAAAATCCACGAAATCAACGCGATGCATGGAGCATGGACACTGGTTTCGTAATGAAATTTAAAAACGGGCGTTGCCAATGTAGCAATATTAAAAAAACAAAAAATATATATGAACGCCCTAGCGAGGATACCGTGAAACATTTACAAGATGGCGGACTGAAGATGATGACAGTTGTCAATAGTTTTATTGATAAGAATACTGTTCAGTTGAATGATTTAAATAAAAAAGCATGTGAAATACCCAATGAATCTTTTTCAATCCTATCAACTAAGCGAGTTCTGTAAAGAAATCTAAATTCGCTTCTAATGAACGCATCATGCTCATTTTCTACATCAGTTCCATTCCGGAGAACATTTAGTTTCAATTTCAATACAAAAACCATGAAAGTGAAAGCGGAGTTAGGGCTTTAATTAGATAAGTATGGCACGGCCGTTTGATATGCGCATAATTGTTGTTTTTTGTCACAATTAAAATAAGAACGGAGGCGTGCAGCTCCGCTACCGGCTGGCGATGTTTATCGCCCGGCAATAATTTGTAGGCCGATTAAGCCCTGTATTCACTAGGGGACAAATCGCGAAACGTTCCGCGCGGCATGTCGCATCAACATCTGCGCTCATGTTTCGGGGACAATGACGCGGTCATTTGACGTGTACACACCGGGACTCGCATATCACTTGGCGCCCGATGAGGTTATGTCGACAGCTGCGTATCTATTTACACTTGCCGCCCGATGAGGTTAGGATGACGGCTGCGTATCTATTTGTTTTAACTAATTTATCGAAACGTAAGAGGAGAAAAAGGTGGTAGGTGCGAAATTATTTACTGCAAAGAGAAAGAAGGATGGATATGCTACACGATCTTCGAATGTCTGATGGATCTTTTATCAATTTCACTCGACTGACAACAACTGATTTTGACAATTTATTACAAATAATCGAGCCTTCCATGGCCAAGCAAGACAATATTAAGGAACGCTGTTGGCCCTCACATCATTTTATTTTTATATTCACGGTTTGAAGTGAACATAGCAGCGAACAAGCTGCCGTCTGGTACCAGACTCCCAGGAAGACCGCATAAAAGATGGCGAGATAGCTGGACATCTGTATCCCAGGAACAGGCTCCGACCAATGACAGGACGCAGTCCTAGATGAAGCAGAAGAAGAAGAAGGTTTGAAGTGTCCCGCAAAATTGTACGGCGATGAGTTGGAGAACAATAATTTCGTTTCCCCACATAAACGTCAGTTGACAGATACAGCGCATGCGCAATCACTTGTAAACATACCACGTGACACTGACGCGCAGCCCGATGTCCCCGTGAGCTCGCTCGAGTACCGTGCGCGTGGCAACGTTTCCGCGGCACGTAGAAATGCCCCGCTATGTTGTGCGCGACGTCGCGGAACAGTGCGCGACGTCGCAACGTCACGTAGACTCTACGCCGCGCGTGATGTTGAGATAATTTGTCCCCTACTGTATAATGCATGGCTTTAATTAGCTTGCATCGCGCCCAACCCACTGTGGGAATGGAAAATTAAACGAATACAACGTGTCTATTACGACCGCAAGAGCTCGGCATGCAACTCTGAACTAAACTGTGTGATTTTAACATCGAATATAAAAATGTGTCGCGAAACCTGCGATAGAAACATACACCGTATTAGGTTTTCCCGTAATAGACCGTGGAGGCAATCAGTTTGCGCCGTGGAAGGAGATATAGATGTAAGTAGATAATAAGTAGATAGATAGGAGAAAAAATCCCTCTCACATACAGACAAAATTTGGGTGCTTTTTACTCCCTTTCTTTTCACTCGTGGCGTCTGCTTGTCTACTTGTCGTCTTGTCTGCTTATCTGACGAAAAAACTTTGAAAAAAAAAAAAAAACGATTTTTAACCCTTTTCCCGTGATCCAATCGAGCTGAAACTTTGCAAGTAGACTCGTGGCGACGTTCAAGAAGATATATCAAATTTTCTTTAAAAAAAATAATTATTGTATAATTTTGGATTTTTCAAATTTTTAATGGTTTTTTCATACAACTCAGTGAGTTGTATGGAGATTCCGACGCGTATGATAGACACGAAACCCGAAAATGAGAAAGGGACTATTGTAAAAACATGGTTTTTATGGGTTAGTTTTTTTACTCCCTTTCTTTTAATTCGTAACGTCTGCTTGCTTGCCTGACGAAAAAACTTTGGATCGATTTTTAACCCTAAATTAATAATTATACTATAATTTTGGATTTTTAGAAATTTTAATGGTTTTTTCAAATTGCAATCATTCTATACGAGTAATTAGCCCATCGCGTGTGTAGACACGAAACCTGATTCAAAGCGAAAGGGAGTATTGTAAAAAAATTATTTTTATGGGTTGGTTTTTTATGCCATTTTTTTATGTGAAACAAAACAGTCGACCAGCGTTACAACGATGTGCATATCAGATATGATGCAATTTGTTGTTTTTTTATGTAGTTGATCACTTTCTCAGGTGGGCCGCCAAGCGTGAGATACTCCACTACATGTGTGCCATTTCCTAGCTTGTTAAAAATCTAGCTATTTCATTTTAATATCAAACGCAATAATTAATTATGATTTAATTACCTAATTTCCATTGCAAACATAGTACAATCTTTATATGTGTACGTAAATATTATTTATATTATATCTGGCTCTCAGAGAAAGCGGCCCGAGTATATTAACTCATTTCAGGAAACATTAATTGCTTCTGACGGAAGAAATGTTAATTCCGACGTGTACACAATATTCAGAAAAAGATCCGTAGATTCGTATTTTTATATTGCTTAATTACCATCATAATCTATCTTAATGTGCAACATCTTTCCTCTCGCTTTCCTGTAATCTGTGGCAGTGATTTCGTGAAAAAGGACGGAAATGCGTAACAGGAAGCGCGCGCAATTTCATTTGACCAATGAACGCGCGCGGAGCACGCGCGATGGAAAAAAATCATCGTTTATAAACAAATCAATGTCCAGCAAGTGTCATCACAGCGAAGACGCACACTACCAGCCAATGCTTCTGATTTTGTATATATGTTGCAAGGCTGGTGTCAAGCGCGTGGATGTTATAACTTTGATATATTTTGGCTTATATCTTCGAAACTATCCAATAAATACTTATTTTTTTAATATTAATGTAAACAATAACTACCCTTAATGATTTACATTCTCAAATTTTATGCAATTTATGTGATTATTTTTTAATAATTATTCAAATTTTTCATACAATGTGTATAGCGGCACACTACCGCCATCTAAGAAAATAAATAAAAACATATAATTGACCAAACACATTTCAAAATAAAAATGCGTACGTAGATATACGGTACCTACCTAGTCCGGCAAAACTCAATAATAAATAAATGCACATACATTGTCTTTATTTGTATTTACTAATTAATAAATATATAGGTATTAGCTTTTTAAAATTTTGATGTTAATTTCTGTTGCAGCTCAATTGATATTTATTATTTTAATCGTGAGATGTCAAATGTTACATCATATGCGACTACTGTAAGGCTCGCTCGTTTTTATTTTTATTATTATTCTTCAAAAAATAACTTACACAATACATTAGATTTGGCATTTCGTTCAATGTAGTCTACACAACAGCTTTTCGAGATTTGGACGTCTTCCCGACTTCTCTTTTTTACAATTCAAAATAAAGACGCTACCCTCACCTAGCCACCCAACCACCGCTCTGAATCTGACGTATTAAAATCAACAATTACATCACAAACAAAAAAATATTCACGCCCCCTTAAATTTGCCCGAAAAACAAAACACGATGGCGAAAATTCGCCATTTTAAGGGCGGCCATTTCACTCGACACACTGCGGGCCGCCATTTGCACGATATCCGCTTCCTGATTTATTTCCTGCCATTTAGGTTTTAGCGCGAATTTCCATAGGCTCCGTAATATGTTATTACGGAGCATTTGGCAACACGACGTTACTTGTAAATTCGGCCTTATGTAATTACAGGTGCGATTATATTACGAGAACTTAGCGAACCACCCGGCGGTTTCAAAATAGGCATAACCAAATACTTATGAGTAGTTTACTCTAGAAACCTTGTAACTTTGGTGAAGACACCAAGTGTGGAAGAAGGATTAGCGAACAGAGATCATGTCGTCAATTTTTTATTTTTGAGTTATTTATTTATTATCAACGCCCTAGTGGGCTTTTACAAACACAGAGTGTTTCGTGGCTAGTTGCAATAAAGCAAAGTATAAAGAATATTTTATATTCAAAATTGAATAGAGAAGACTCCCCCAAAGTTTTTGCTACTAGCTACGCGACACTGTATACTAAAAGTATTTTATACTTACCCTAAACTACATTTTTTAAGAACGATAGTGAAGAAATACACGTTTTTAAATAAACTCAAATAAGCAAAATAAATAACGATAATAAGAAAAGCATTAAAAGTAAAAACAAAAATTAACAAATTGGAGGTGGATGAGCCCTCCGGTTTTGGATAGAGTTGAACTCAAGGGTCACCACGTTTGTAGAGTCGGAGATCTCTGCTGTTGTTGGTGATGTAAAAGTCGCGGTGTTTGAATAGTATTTATTGGAAGGTAATAAGACAGAAGTTACAAGTACAATAATTATAGGTACACAATAATTAATCGACAGATGACGAGAGCTTCCGCTCGATAGGTAGCTTCCCGAGAAGTGAGGCTTCGATCGGTCTGGCTTACTTTGTCGCCTGTTTGCTGTCCTCAGCGTTCTTGCCTCGGCCTTTGTATCGAGAGCGACGGCCTGCCGTTTTCGATGTCAGTGTATGCGGTACCTCATTACACGGGCGTGTGTGTGTATGCGTCTTGGGCCACCACAAAAGTATACTAATTAAATAGAACGAAAGTAATTCAAAGGAGAGAAATAAAACAGTTCACTTTACTGTACTTGATTCTACTAGCATGTTCCAAGTCTAAAATATTTATATCTATATCTAAAATTCAGATATGCTCCTAAAACTAAAAATGTCAACGAGTTTCGAAATCTTATTACCAAGCCGGCGTCACCCGTATTGTTGGTGAGTTTACGTTTACGCAAAATTATTCCAATGCTCACTTACGAAGAACACTTCGTGTTGTCTCATTTGTGTTGGTGTACTATATGAGACCATATTAATAATATAGGAGAGCGGCAGTATTCAAGAGACTGCATTGACAAATTATATTCTTCTTAACTCCCGATAAAAGGGCATGCAAATTAATCGAGAAATAGCATTAGTAAAGTATGGTTTAAAGGTAATTTTTCGGTATTTCATTATTTCTCTTACATACAGGCCGTCAACATTAATAACTTCTAGTGTAACATTAGTGTACAAAGTGACAAAACATTAAGTAAACATTGGTCTTCATTGCCTGTTGTGGCATTAAAAAAATTGACTAAAATACCGGTAATTAGGTAAGCTTTATTGGCGGGTAATCCGGTTTACCGAAAACCAGTAATGCATGCCCTACACACAAGTGCACAAAATTACGTTAAAAATAAATAAACATCAAATATTTCCTTATTGAATTAATTCACGGTGTTATGTCAAAGCTTGTCGGTCTCCATAGACAATACTGTCAAACCTCCCGTCTTCGGAGCGTGTCTAGAACTCATACGCGGGCGCGTTGGGTAACCACCCAGGTACTCCACACATTGCTAAACGTTCTAAATCCGCTTCATATTTATGTAAGTTGGAGTGACGCAAGGCGTATTGTGAACATGGCGGGCGTTTCATTGTTCGGCTCGGTTGGTTCAGAGTGCGCGGGAACTTCTATTTTCGGGAACCGACATTGGCATAGATACGTCAATTGTCTACTTTACTGAATGGTGCACAATTTTAGTCGCACGAGTTATCGTTTCTTACGCAAACTATTGCGTAACGAAGGCGGGGAGGAAAGAAAACAAGGAATCGAAAGCGGCCATTTTGGGAAAAGTGTGGCAGTCTGGCGGCGGGACAATTTTTGTTTAAATGGTGTACAAAGTTTAATCAAATTTTTAATTTCGCGGGATGTATAAGTCCAATTGTGCCTTGACATTGGTAGCCATATCTGATGCTTACTTTATTGTTGGCTGTCGAAAATGGTACACGTGTTTTGGTGTGCTCGACAATTTTACTTAGGTATGGAAAACATTATATAATTTTTTTTAATTTCTGTCAAAAAACGACACCGTGCTGATGTTTCAGCCGTCCGTATTGGCCGGACATGCCCCCTGCGACTTTTAGTTACTTTTAGTTTATACAAATTCTTAATTAATTAACATTAATAAACAAAACCTGATATTTTTTCTGCAGTTGTACACTACAGTAGGTACAGTAGCCGGCAAACATCTTGACAATTTTCGTCGTAGTGGGGGGAAGTTTGCGCGTGTACCATTCCACCAACGAGACCCAAAATTTGTCTTCTGCGCATTCCCCCACTACGCCAAAAATTTTCAAGAAGTTTGTAAGAAGGTTTTGATATTGTGTATGACATTTTAATTCGGGGGATTTTGACAGATAACAGTAATACAGGCACAAAAAACTTAGTAAGTAAAAGGTAAAAATGAAAAACCGATTTTTTAAATATGTTTAACGGGACAATACTATATAGGTACTCATATTAATCATTACCAGACGCTTTTCGTTTGCAGGTCATCTCTTTCGCATGACGCAGGTTATCTCTTTCGCATGACGCAGGTCAATTTTTTCGCATGACGCGGGTCATCTCTTTCGCATGACGCAGGTCATCTCTTTCGCCTGACGCAGGTCATCTCTTTCGCATGACGCAGCTCATCTCTTTTGCATGATGCAGATCATCTCTTTCGCATGACGCAGGTCATCTCTTTCGCATGACGCAGGTCATCTCTGTCGCCAGACGCTTTGACGCTCTATAAATAATCATGTCATTTACGTTATAGTAAAAATCTCAATTTAATGTATTACATTCGGGCTATTATCTAATCTTTTATTTTAACATTTTACTTACAAATTATTTTTTTTATTTTGGTTCCTGCTCTATTAGAAATTGTATCTCATCCTGTCTCTGTAATTAAACATTGACAGTAACGTGATTTGCAATTTATCCGCGTTCAAATCAGGGCAAAAATTATTCGTAATTCGCTGAAAAATCACTGATACAAGAAACTCTGTTGTAAATCATAGTTACAATCGCATACCAATCGCATTCTTTTTTTGTATTTGTTAGGGACTTACTAAGTAGCAATTACTTTCAGACATTTTTTTCATGAGTTTAAACTTATGTACAATTTTTTAGTTATTTATGATTACTACGCTACCGGTTTCGACACGTCCTTGTCATTAACGAACGTTATTTAAACGAAACTAAAATGTGCAAGTAATTTTATTGTGTTTTATGTAAAATGGTGACTTCAGGGGGCCATTATTTTGTTGACTATATTGATATTTGTTTTTATTTTTTGTTAAAAAATTATTAATTTTTCGCTAAAAAATTATGTCTACACTTCCTATTTTAAGTATATTTTTTATCCTGGTATGACCATTGGCCCCGAAACATGATGATTACTAAAAGATTATTATAAAATAGCCATAAACCCGTGAAAAATCACGGGACATAATCGAACGCCCGGGCCTCATTAGCGGCTAGACATCATCAGTGTTGTTGTAACTTCAACCTAATTCCAGCAATGAATTAGGATATTTGATAGTGGTTTTGTACAAAGTGTTTTATTTTTATTAATACAAATAATGTTTCCACAAAATAATCTTCTGTATTATAATAACTCAATATTTTAGTCAACAAATAAATCTTGTTATTTCGTCTAGACAATATTATAAATCAGTGGTCAGGACTCCCGCTTTTGGCACCAAAGATCGGAGATTCGATTCTGCTGGCGACCATCCAAACAATATTTTCACTTTTAGTATTTCGTTGTCCAATCTACCTATTGTCAGTACTTAACCGTAGTTTAAAAAAATTTCAGATCTTTATTATTTTTCGAGAGAAACATAATCTCTTTGATACTTCACCTGCCGATGAGAGATTCTGTTTCTCTCGAAACTTAAGTACTGACAAAAATATAAAAGATTATTAAACTCACGTAGAGGTAACAAAGTTTATATTATTTAATGATTCTCATGAATAATCTCTATAACTTAAACGCCCAACCCATCAATAATATTGTAAAGAAATGATAAAAAAGATAAGTATAGAAACCATTGTAATGAGGAAGCCTCTCGCACCATCTACCACACTCCCTTATTATCGGGAAACGCCTGGAACAACCTAGAAGCGACGGGAACATTCTCCCAAACACTAGAAAGGAAGAGAATCTTCTCTAGGGTTCGAAACCAACGTGATCACGTATAAACAACGCGAGTCTAGGCCTCGCAGAGAGTTTTGTTTTGACAGTTCACTCCATGCGAAGTGAGTCGCGAGGCGACGGCCAGGTGTGTCCAGTCGTGAATTTCGGAGCGATAGATACCAATACTTACCGATGGTTGCGAAATAAATATGTGCCAAAATTGAATGTTCTACGAGCGATACAAAAGTGTTCGCAGCGATAACAAAGTGTTCATATACGAGTGATCTATTGCGAAATAGTGTAATTCAAAGAATAGCGTAAAATTTAGTTCGTGTCAAGCGACCTTGCAATCAATTTATTTAAATAATTTATCGCTAATTAATTTCCAGTTTTTCATTTGCCTCTAGAACTTGTTGCACAATACGTGTGCAATTTTGAGGACCCCGCCAACACTTTGGTATATCCATCTTGTAGGAGATCACTCCCTTGCTCACTTTCCCTCAACTGTCCATCAACAGGAGCTTCTCGCAGTTTCTTCTGGAAACATGTCCGCAGTATACAAGACTCCTTCCTCCTACTGTCTTGTTGTCGAAAGTCTTTCGGTAATCCTACTCCTGGAACTCCTGGAAGACATGCCACATCTCGAAGGTTTTAAATTAAAAGTATTTTAAAAGATGTTATTTCATCAAGGTAATGAATTCACGGGTTAAAAAAACGCGCCGCTATAAATATTAATGAGTTTTATTTACCGATGGACTCATAATTAAAAGAGAAAGGTGACAAACAGAACTGGGATAGAATTTTTTGAATTAAATAAAACAGAAAGGGACATTTGAATACAACAATCATTACATCATGTTATTCAGATATTCGGCAGTATTCTAAACTAAGCAATATTGCTTTTCTTTTTCTATATCTTGGCAGTATGTATAACATTGTAATGCCGCTAATTTTGACGTTTTAAGTTTGACAGGTTTGAATTTTTATTTTATTTATTTCTATATCAAAAGTTGTACAGATTTTGGTTGGACTATGCCCGTCTCACTAGAGAAATCTTTGTCGAGACAGGCTCAGGCAGAAATGAATTAATTCTAACAATCAGAAAGCTCTAAAACGTAAACAAACCATAAGTTATTCACAATTATGAATAACGAGCTTTCCAATAAAATTCTGTCAGACTTAAAACGTCAAAATTGGCGGCACCACAATGTTATACAACAATTGTCAAGAAAAGGAAATAGCAATATTGCTTAGTTCAGAATACGGCCAATTGTCTATTAATTAAAAAAATTATTTGACTGTCAAATTCTACGCGTGTTCACGCATAGCATTTTGGAGTTCACAATGGAGTAAAAGATGTAGCAAAAAAATTTACTTATCTTTAGAAACATTAATAATTTAATAGGTTTAGTGTGATTTGGCAATATGTGCTAATAATATTACAATGGTAGAGTTCAATTATTTTAATTTCCATTAACATTTTTTCTACTTATGTGAGAATTCCACGTTCATGTATTTCAAAACCTCCGGGTATATATAAAAATTTCCCTTTGTTCCCACACTCGTGAAAACAACGACAAAAGACATTTATTATGAACGTATTTTCTTTCGTCAGCAAATCATTTTTACGAACACACTAAATTGAAATTGAAATCTATTATAATTTATGACAACTCTGTGCAACATAATTGCGATAACTCCCAATGCTTTACGTAATGCCTTCATAAATCTTGAAAGTTCGGCCAAAAACATGGGTCTCGTAGTAAACCAGCAGAAGACCAAATACATGGCCGTAGGATGCTCCCAACCAATCCCAACTCTCTCGTGTGGAGGTCTAAATTTTGAAACGGTACCAAGATTTACATACCTAGGCTCCCTGATAACAAACAACAATAATACTACAGAGGAGATCCAGAAGCGCATAGTGAGCGCAAATCTTTTTTTCCGCCTACAAAAGCAGATAAAATCCAGACTGCTGTCCAGAAACACTAAGATATTAGTGAACAAAACGCTTTTAGGCCAAGGCTCAGAGACGTGGGTACTAACTAAGAGGAATGAGCGAGCACTGGACGCTTTTGAAACGACCTTTTTTTTGGTGTTTCTGGACAGCAGTCTGGATTTCATCTGCTTTTGTAGGCGGAAAATGCAGCGATTTGCGCTCACTATGCGCTTCTGGATCTCCTCTCTAGTGTTACTGAATGATGAAATATAAAATTCAAAAGGCGAAAATAAAAGACATCAATAATTGTAAATGACCGAATTCGTCCAAAAGAGCTTTCCTGTAGGCGGCTAGTGTTTCCGCAAAAACATCCGATAGGTAGCCATTCTCGTTTCCTTACCTGTGGAGCCTTAGAATAGGTGAGCTATAAAGATAATATACACTAACATTGTCACAATGAAACGGTATAATGTCTGAGTCACATGACATTAACCTAACACATTCGAGACAATTTTTTTTGCTACATAAAAATGTAATGAAATTAAAAACCTCACCAAAAATACATTAGAGAAATGGTTATTATTTTCAACAAACTAGATATTTTATATCACGAAAAAAATACTTTACAATTTTTGGGAGATATCTTATTAATTAATTTCTGTAAAAATTTAGATTTCCCTTTATTTTACATAGAAGGCCATTATTTAACTGTCATCTCGTTATTTTTAAGTTCGAAAATATCATGTTCCTTAAGATGAAATACGAGGACGTCATGTTGTGCGAAAAAAACTTACACAAAGTAATAAAATAATCCAAAAGAAAATTCTTTTTCCATGTACCTTTCTTTATTCCATAAAGAAAAGAATATACAGGGTGTACCAGAGCTAACAGCAGAAACTTGGCTGGAAGATTCCTGCTTATGTTATGAGTCTAAAATGTTCATGATGTGAATATTCCAAATTATTATTTAATTAAAAACGGCACGGTATTGCAAAAGTTCCAATACTAAACCTACACACACCAGCCCTGATGATGGGCCCTGCACTGGGATCCGAAACGTCAGCCAGAGAGATCACATATACACGGCAGAATACGTAACTAAACGTAACTATTGATATCAGAAAAATTCCTACTCATTATTTAGGCGGGAATCTTCCTGTATTGTGAACAAGCTCTGTTAAGGTACTGATACACATGCTTATTAGTGGCACGTGAGCAGGCGCAGTATAGACCTTCTTTAGCACTTGCTTATTAGTGGCATGTGTGTACGCACATTGCTAGTAATGAGCATGCTCATTAGTGGCACGCGCAAAAATCAACCGCCGGTTGATTTATAAGCATGCTAATGTTATTCACTATGAGAAGGGGTATCGTTTGAGCGTGTGTGAACAGGCTTGCTTATTATGAGCATGCTTATGTCATTCGCGGCTAGTATCGATTATCAATACGATCTTCTCAGTCCGCGACAGATGAAACAAATATGGCGCGTTGGGGAGATGATAAAATATTACTTTTCCTGACTTATTATAGGAATCACAAATGTCTGTGGAATACTCGGTCACCGCTATGTAAAAATAATATAGCAAGAAATAATGTTTATGAAACTTTATTAAAAGACATGAATGATTCAAATTATACAATAAAAATTATAAAAACTAAAATCAAAAATGTGCGGATGGAAACTCGGGAACTATTTTGATTTATTGGTTCACTTGAATTTTCTATTTCAGTTTGCAGTTTCCATTTTGAACAAGAGCGTCTCTATTCTATGACAAGAGCATGCCAGTAATAAGCATGTGTGTTTAATTAAACCCGGGAACTGTTTTGATTTATTGGTTCACTTGAATTTTCTATTTCAGTTTGCAAAGTTTCAATTTTGAACTAGAGTTCCTCTCTATTGACATGACATGAGCATGCCAGTAATAAGCGTGTGTTTTTGACTGTAAGCATGCTAATAATGAGCAAGTGTGTACAGTTGTTAGGGCATGCTAATGAGCATGCTCAAAATAAGCATGTGTATCTGTACCTTTACATCCTGTATATCACGTCACTTACAGCAATGGAAATTTTCAATGTTATTATTATTATTATTATTTAATATGTGCTTTTCAAAGAGATGCCAGCGTTCTTTGAACCATTTGCATTAAAATAATTAACCGATGTAATTCTAACTAATTGTAATAACATAATTATTATAATCTTGTGATTCCGAGAGAGCTATGTCAACTTCACTACAACTAAGTTTAAGACGCGTTCAGACAATAAATAGAAAACATGTAAAAAATACCGTAATAACATTGCAAGCCAATACTTAACCATAACAGCAACACAACACAATAAATCAGCACTGTTAATGGTACCCACCGCTTACCCAGGACCATTTTATGAGCAAAAGTTCCCATATCGGTCCTGCTCATTTGTCTCCAGGTTGACATTTTTTGATACTACCAGGCAAGACCGTGCTGCCCAGCACTGACGATGGATCCGAAGCGACAGCCAAAGTGGTCGTAAAAACACGGAATATTTACTTACTTACTTACTTACCATCACGCCGTTTCCTGTGGGGGTAGGCAGAGAGGATAGAGCGCCACACTCTTCTATCCTGACATACAACTCTCGCCTCATCCGAATTCATACATCTTCGCATGCAAGCTCGCCGGTTGTTGAGGCTTCTAACGGAACCATCTTCCAGTATCTGGTTGATCTGGTCATGCCACGTCTCGCCACGTCGCCCTCTCTTTCTGGCGCCATCAACACTTGCATTATATATCTTTCTTACCATTCTTTACTCATTCATTCGCTCAACATGCCCAAACCATCTGAGCGACCCTTTTTTAATTATATCAATTATGCTAAGATCAGCTTTGCATTCATTCCTAATATCTGCATTCTTTACTCTGTCATAAATGGATTTGCCATGCATACGTCTGAGGGATCTCATCTCAACTGCATTCAGTCTACTTTCGTTCCTCTTCTGCCAGCTCTAGGCGTAACACATAGCGGAATAACACCCCAGAAAACCAAACCAGAACATTCTGAACTATTCTATAAAAAAAATCTTTTTTAATTTTTGTATGAATGTCTTTCTTAAAATTAAAACATAATATGCAAGTCGGAAGTGTGTTATTTACATCCATATAATATAACATGTAATAAATGTCACTTTGCGGGATTGAAATTGAATAATATAAAAGTGGATATCCTTTCACTGTCGCTCGCATCATCTGAGTAATCCTATTCATTACGTCAGCTTCCTCATCCCGTTCACGGAGCCCACCCTTCATCCGCGCATCTTCCTCGGTAATAATAATATATTCATCTTCCTACACAAAAGCATTACTACGCTTGAGCACGCTACAAAATGGCGATGGGTTTAACACGACACATATATTTTTTTGAGCAAGACTCGGCGTATTGAGCGGCGACTTGAAATAAAATGATATCTAGATCAGTGTTTTACAAACTGTTTGCTGAGCGTTATAGCGTGTCGCCAAATTTTTACCGATAAAGCCATGTATTCACTAGGGTACAAATTGTCCCTCAACAGCACGCGCGGCATAGAGTCTACGTGACGTTGCAACGTCGTGCACTGTTCCGCCACGTCGCGCACAACATAGCGCGGCATTTCTACGTGCCGTGGCAACGTTGCCATGCGCACGGTACCCGAGCGAGCTCACTGCAACATTACGCGGAGCGTCAATACCACGTGGTATGTTTACAAGTGAATACGCATGCGCTGTATCTGTCAAGATGACAATGTGGGGGAACGAAATTGTTCTTGAACTCATCGAGCTGTATCGATCGAAGATCGCATAGAATATCCGTCCTTCTTTCTCTTTGCAGTAAATAATTTCGCATTCTCCTCTTTTTTCTCCTCTTACGTTTCGATAAACTCATTAACATAAACAGATACGCAGTTGTCATCATAACCTCATAGGGCGGCATTTCCGTGACGTGTGGAAAACAATAATTATTTGCAAAAAGGACCTTGTTTTTAATAATATTCAATTTACTACAGTAACACCTCGTTAATTTGAAATTGCGACCCAAAAAAACATTTCAGATTGCGCGGAACCCCGTTTTCGCCAAATGAGATACTGCAGCTGTCATCATAACCTCATCGGATGACATTTCCGCGACAAGATATGCTAGTCCCGGTGTGTACACGTCAAATGACCGCGTCATTGTCCTCGAAACGTGAGCGTAGATGTTGATGCGACCTGCCGAGCGGAATGTTTCGCGATTTTTCACCTAGTGAATACATGGCTTAAAGGGCATACATTAAAACGTAATAAGCCAGCACACTAATAATGTTGGTTACTTTTCTCCCATCACAAGGTTGTGTCGCACATATAATTTATATTGTGCTGACCCTAACATTGATGCTGATATTCTTGCAGATACCTTATCATCGTTCACTAACTAACTCATACACAACATCCATTTTCTAAACGATGACCTGAACCTGTAGATCCGTCAAATCAATTAATTATTTACATACTCTTATATGATTTCACTACATTCAAACAATACTTAAATATATAATACACATAAATGCACATGTAAAATATACTTAAATGTAAAAATAAATGTTACTAGAGCGTGCCGAAGACACTTGTAATTGGGATAATGGGCATAGTCTTCATTTATAATGTTTTATTATTAGAGTATCATGTACCTATTATCCCCACATTTGTTAACGATTAGTTCAAACAAAATCCATCAGGCGTTAAGGAAAAGAAAATTCGGTGATGCAATCCAACAACAATATTCGTTTAATCGAAATGTATATTTGGAAAAAATATATCATAGAAATAAAGTCATCAGCAAAACAACAAATTACCCGTGACCTATTCGTAATACGCCCTTTCGATATTAAGTATTATTATCCAGCAAATTATTACGAAACAAACATAAGTGAGCAAACGTCATAATAAATCATACCTCGTGTCATTATAACACTTATTTTTTGTCAGCTTTGGAAGTAATTATACTTTCACACCTTTTAAATACATGCAATGTTACTACTAAGAACAATGAAACAAATGTGTGACAAAAAACATACGTAAAACTTATATTTTTAATTTTTTTTTCGCCACTATTCGCGTGCGGATTCGCTCAAACATTAATGGCGTGCTGACGTGAAGCTAACTTCACTTTTACGACACAATATTGTTATATTTGGACGGCGAACAGGTGAGAGAGTGGGGCGTCTTACCCGCCGGGCCCAATTACTCGTTCTATCCTAAAATCATGTTCGTACAACCCACATGATATGATATGATAACGGTAGATATGTAAGTCGTGCCGGGGGCGTATACTGCGAATCGCAAAACAAATAGCAAACTAACTAACTAACTAACCATCACGCCGTTTCCCTGCAGGGGTAGGCAGAGAGGATTGAACGCCACACTTTTCTATCCTGGCACACCACTTTTGCTTCGGCCACATTCGTACATCTTCTCATACACGTTCTACGGTTGTTGCTAACAGGACCATCCTCAAATACTTGTAGTACCTGATCGTGCCAGGTCTTTCGCGGACGCCCTCTATTCCTGTTGCCTTCAACTTTCGCCTCATACATTTTCTTAACCATCCTTTCCTCGTTCATACGTTCCACATGACCAAACCATCTCAGCACTCCTTTCTTTATTCTATCTACCACACTACAGCCAGCATTGCATTCACTTCTAATTTGTTCATTCCTCACTCTATCGACCAAAGATTTTGCACACAAGCGTCTTAGTGACCGCATTTCAACCGCATTCAGTCTACTTTCATTCCTCTTTTGCCAATTCCAGGCTTCACTTCCATACATAAGGGTTGGCACTAGAACGCCATTATGTACCGCTAGTCTTGCTTCTTTTGACAGATTCTTATTGGCCATAATTGCATTTAGTGCACCATTAACATTGTTTCCCGCAAATAGCTCAATTTTATAATAAACAAATGCTGAACATGGTTCATCTTCCACAATACAAGTGCGCATACCCAAATACTTCGCAGATGCTGCAAGAGATGCTGATACAATGGAGAGTCTGGTGGTATAGGTCTTTCCATTTACGAAAGACAATCGAATTAGTATGTGTACGCCGTGCGCACGACGCACATTGTTTCGTTGTGTTGGTGTTTACGTCTTAAATAAAATCGGCAATTGGTAAAATGATTTCGGTTCGGTATTGCGAGCCAATACTTAACCTTTACATCGACACATACTCATCACATCAGTCCTGATGATTGACCCTGCAATGAGATCCGAAACGTTGGTTAGATACGCAAGGCAGCATATTCCAGAGAATTACACAGAGAATGTTTTGATTTGCTTCAGTTTCACAATTTTCACATCATTCAATTGCCGCCCAATTGAATGATGTGAAAATTTTCTCAATTGCATAGATTTTTTTGTCGCAATCTGTGCATATGGCATATCCTGTTTTGTTACTACTTAACCGATGCTTGGTGTGCCATGCTAATGGCTAATGGCTAATGCTAATAAAAAGATTGAAAAACACTGATATATACAGTCGTTTTCTAAAAATCTAATTACGATACAGTACTGAAGTGCGATATAATCATATTATCACTATAGGGGAAGAGGGGGGATTGCTGTTATCTTCTATTAAAATATATATATATAATCAACCAATAGCAGGGCATTCTTTATAAGTATTATATGAATACTATTAGTTTTCTGCATTTGGACGGGCGACATTTCTCTTATCTTTTATTTTGTTTGTTTTTAATAAACGATAACGTAATACTTATTTAACAATAACGTGATTTACTACGTAACTGAGATGTTTACGAACTTTAGATGTTATTTTGATGTTAATAACTATTAAAGGAGATCCAATATTGAATAAGGATTGCTTCAAATGCTTTAAAAAATGAAGTTTTTGAGAGAAAAATCAAGTACTTTTAATGTCTGCGAATATGAATATATTTAATTTATAAAAAATAACGGACCGATTTCAAATCGCCTGTATCTTCGTCACTCATTAACATCAAAACATGTAAGGTTAGGACAGGTTAGGTCGAATTTATATCAACGCAAACAAAATAACACGAAAGTTTATAAGTAAAGATGGTACCTACTGGTCATTACGAAGATATTTTTATTGCTTGAACAGTAATGGAGAAGGTTCAAAAAAAGAGACACGAATGCGATTGGTGCGATGTTACGTGTTCATTGTTCAATTTCATGGATCAGAAGAGTGGATGCTTAACCACTTTACAGAAGAATGTTCAAAATTAGGTTTATGAAAAAAATACGAAAAGTATGTTTTATACAAGATTATTTGGAAAACATTAATAACCTCACTGGACTATATTCCTGCCTTGATAATGAGTCGAAAATAATCAAGCTAACATGACCTAATATCAATAATTATGGAGATATGCGACATCAAAGTTTGCATTTTTTTCCCAATATTGTTGACTTATTTTTTGTAAAACGTCGGACTATCGATCATTACAGTAACTTATATCGAATATGAAAAATTCATTCCCTTTAATACAAGTCAAATAAAATAATAAAAACCTTCGAATTCCAATCGGAAAACATTCCAATTGGATTTTTTTCGCGGTTTTTATCATTTTATTTAACTTGTATTGAAACGAATGCATTTTTCGTAATTGATATAAGTTACTCTAATGATAGTCCAATGTTTTAAAAAAAAAATGTCAGAAATATTGGAAAAAAAATGCAAAATTTGATGTCGCATATCTCTTGATAATTAGGTCAGGATAGCTTGGTCATTTTCGACTTACTATTAAGGCAGGAATTTAGTCCTGCGAGGTTATTTATGTTTTCCAAATAAGCCGCTCATCTCGACACAGGTTTTTCCTAGTGAGATGAGCGGCTCGTTTTCCTACCGGCACGTATCAAAATGAAGATAAATAAATAAATAAAAACCTATACTTAAAAACGATATAATTACGATGTAACCAAAAACTGCAATATCTCATATAATGGCACACCTAAATTTAGACTATGGCAAGTCAATAATTTTAATTTTTGAGTTAATAGCGCACAATAATAAAAATATTATATAACTAGCGGCGACATATTTGTATACTATGGCCTGAATATGGTGCAAATTACACTTTTATAGCGTACTTTAACCTTAAAATCTTTTAAGTATTGACTCTGCATTCGGGCCTATATCACGGAAATTAATAATTTCCAATCGCAGATGGCTTTAGCACAGTCCCTTCAAATATTTGAAAGAAGACAGCTAAAGAACATAACATTCAAGGTTTTGATAATGTGTGAATGTTCTTACGGTGGAATTGATGAACGTTGCATTGTGTAATATGATCTGTGGGCACCCTATAAAGACTTCCATACATATTTCCCATATAAATAGCTTCGTCTGTGTAAGACATACTTACTTACTTACTTACCGTCACGCCGTTTCCCCGTGAGGTTAGTCAGAGAGGATAGAGCGCCACACTCCTCTGTCCTGACATACAACTCTCGCCTCATCCACATTCATACATCTTCGCATGCAAGCTCGCCGGTTGTTGAGGCTTCTAACGGGACCATCTTCCAGTATCTGGTTAATCTGGTCACGCCACTTCAACACTTGCATAATATACCTTTCTTACCATTCTTTCCTCATTACTCATTCGCTCAACATGCCCAAACCATCCGAGCGACCCTTTTTTAATTCTAGTAATTATGCTAAGATCAGCTTTACATTCATTCCTAATATCTGCATTCTTTACTCTATCATAAATTGATTTGCACACATACGTCTGAGGGATCTCATCTCCACTGCATTCAATCTACTTTCGTTCCTCTTCTGCCAGCTCCAGGCTTCGCTTCCATACATCAGTGTTGGTACCAGAATTCCATTATGTACCGCTAGTTTTGCCTCTCATCTACCTGTTCCAAACATTCATTACCTACTGGAATTCTACACGTTGTCTTACTTTCCTCTTTCTCGAATACCATCACTTTTGACTTGTTTACGTTCATAATACGGTCACTTTCATCATACATCCTGCTTACTAGACTATGTAAGTCCCGTGTAAGACTTACTGAGACTGTTAAAAATATTATGCTTTACACACATTACTTGATTTCTTTCTTTAATGCAATTATGAATGTCATTTTTTGTCATGTCAAAGTCTAGAACCAGGGGTGTATGTATATCACGAGACAGCAACAACAAAACAGATGACACATCGCGTCAAGGAAAATTTTCTGGACGCTGTGGCCCTGGAAGACCGGACTTCATGGCTGAAGAATCTATAACAATGGTTTGGACAGACAACGGTGCAGCATTTCCGGTCGGCTGTTAACGGGACAATTGTGGCCAACTTGACAGCCAACATCCGGTAACCGGATACGGCGTGAGAAGAAGAAGAATGTTAGATTACCACGTCAATCTTGAACCACGAATAAATTTAATTCCCCAACAAAATGAAAAATTAATTTGCATCTTATGTGACAATAATTTCAGGCAAGTATTATGAATTTAGATATTTTCAAATCAGTATACTTCAGATGATTGACTCAAGGTGATTTTGATACTACTACCAAGTATAAACTACCGAATCTTCACCGTGAAGTTAATTGACTTTTTTATAATGTTTCACATGAGAGACAAACATAGTAATATTATGAACGAGTATATATTCAAATGACATGGCCATCAGACAATTTTTTTCCACTGCTGGATGGAGGCCTCCCCAATCGTCTCTCACTTTTCTCTGTCCATGGTTATTCGCAGCCACACAGGAGTATTTCTGCCGAATTCGATGATTTCGTCAGTCCAGCGGGTTTTAGGGCGGCGTCTTGATTCCACTGAGGTACCACTGGATGACTGGATTCTAGCGATTGTACGTCCTCCGAGCGACGTTCTCTGCCCATTGACATTTCATTTATGTTCTGCGCACTTTTTTCACACTTTTATTAAACTCTCTTTTTCTGTTTGTCATGGTGGAATCATGTAATTGATTTTTCACCAACTTCCCGACTAGCTAGAGCTCTGAAACTTTCAACATTTACGTAAAGTGGATGACTATACATTATTAAACACAATGGTCATTGTTTCGATAAGAATTAATAATTGCGTTACTCACATTAATTTAATATAATGACGTCACTCACAAGCAAGAGCCGCAGAAAGAGTTGAAAAACGTGTCGTTCGAAAATTTGTTTTAAACTTTAAAACATGTTTAATATTTTGACACCGTACGGGTGATGTTAAAAAATCGATTACGAATGTATGCAAAGAACGCGTACAAAAGCATGTCTTATTTTTTTTTTTTTGATTAACTAGTTTTATATTCATTTAAGGAAACGCACAATACAAGCATACATAAAACTTGTGTTTAAGAAAATGAATTTAAATATAACCGTTGAAGTTTCCGCAAATGCTTCTTTGAGATGCGTTTCTGGACCTCATTTTAGATGAATGTGTCCGTGATTCGCAGCGACACGCGAGTATTGAATACTTTTCAAAACATAAATGTAGTATAAATTACACATTTTTTTATTCGTTGTAGTGCATAAGGCGACACCTTTAGCCTTGTCCCGGCCACTTTGCTAGTCCCGTGTATGTAGGTATAATTTCTGCTAACCATGAAAGTTTGGAGAAGAGCCACACTTCGGCCATTATATCTGCACTGAACTACTGTGTTTACTGCAACAGGCTGTAGGAGAGATACCCTAAGTAACTTGTAATATTAATAGCATTTTCAAGTATGTTACATCGCAACTACATACTTGCTTACTTTTACACTCGTGTAATAATTATAATTAAGAACGTACTAGCTGTAACCCGTCAAAAATAACGGTAGTTTTACATGTCGATTCCTAAAAAAGAAGTATTTATATTTTATTAAAAAAAAAGAAAAATATATAAAAGAAGTTACGGACGTTACACGACGTTACGGACAGATAACGAAATTATTATTATTGGGATTACATACATACATACAAGGGCGTAACTACAGCCAATGGGCGCAATGGGGTTTACGAGTGCGATTGGTTCGATGTCTAATTTTCCAAGCGCTAATCTGTAAAGATGGGTCATTCATGAAGGAACTGTTATTTTTGAGCAGCTCACTCACTGAATATTTTTGTTAATAGAAATACGATCACGTCCCTAATACGTGTAACATAAATATTATTACTATTTTCAAACTAAGGTAAACACTTGCGCTATGAAAATAGGGCTAAATTTCTGGTGTCCTGGGACGGGGCTGGAACCACCGATTACTGGATCACTAGGAGAGAACAAACTACTCATTGGTTGTTCACTTAAATTCAAATTGTACGATTCACTTCAGTGAACTACCGTTCATTAGTTCGGTTGTTGTACTTCGCATCACAATTTTAATAATAATGGAAGCGACAAAAACTCTAGAACATTTCACTTAATCCGCATAGAATTTCTAGGTCAACGCGACAGTTTTCAGCTCGCAACGTCATCTCCATTATCAGCTGATTTTTTCAAATTCCTATTTAACTGTCAAAAAATAATACACGACGCCTATTATTTGTTCCATATTTTTAAATTATTTAATAAAAAATAAAATATTTTTGAAGAACACATTCATTTGAATGCTTGAGACTCGTTATTGAACGAAATTATGTTTGAAATGATTTGTTTCCTATTGTTATATACTTTTCTCCTTTTTCTCTTTTCGTTTTTAATTTTTTTTTCCCTTTTGAGGGCTGTAACCTTCCCTCCTCTGCAGGACGCGCCCCCAAGTTGCGAACAGAAGTATCGCCAGATATGGAGGGTACAAGCGAAATAAAGTTATTTAACAAGCCAAGCACCACGCTGTTTCCCCACAGGGGTAGGCAGAGAGCATAAAGCACAATAGCCTACCACTTTTGCAAGCTCTTCGATTGCTGTGGCTTTTAACAAGGCCACCCCCGATATTTGGTTTATCTGAGGGTACCAGGTCTTTCGCAGACGCCTTCTACTCGCCCAATATATTTTCTTTCACGTATCCACATGACCAAATCATCTCGGCGATCCTTTATTTATTCATTATCTTCTTATATATTTTGCTCATTCCTCACTCTATCGAACACGCGCCCAAACGATCGCAGTTCCATATAATTCATTCTTTTTTTGCCAATTCCAGTCTTCCTTCCATGCTTCAGAGTTGGCGCCAGCACTCCATCATGACCCACTGGCCTTGCTTCGTACAACAGATTCCCGTTGACCATAATGGCATCCATTGCACCATTTGCCTTATTTTTCAGTCACTCTCTGGATATCCATCTCAGCCTTGCATTCCTAGTAAACACACAAACTCGTTCACTTGTTCTAAGCAAAAAAAAAAACAAAACAATCGTACCTATATAAAATATTACAAATTACATGAACCCTTTTTATGACACTGAGAAGTATCAAAAGATTTTTAATCTCAAAAATTAATTGTTATATACATTAATATTTTATAACACCGGTTATCTTAGTCAACAAATTGACAAAAACACGTGTAGATTTTCATATTATAAGAACGAATAGATTCTACGCAAATATAAAAGTAAACATATTTTATATGTATACAGGTACATATTTATGTATCATGCTATCTGATGTGATAACGTATCATAATTTTGCGCTCATTCAAAACATTACTGCTTATTCCTACATACCCAAAATAAAATTAATTCCTCTGTCTATTTATAAAAGCACGTATGAATGGAAAAATCCAAAAATACACCAGATAACACAGTAGCTATTTTTGTGAAGATAATACACAACAGAAATAAGTACATAATTAGTAAACATCAATGAAAATTCTCTGCAGGTTATGTGTAAGGATACTTATTTTTATAGAAACTATATATAAACTGGCATTGAAAAACCTCAGTATGGTTTAACGTGGAATGAAAGGATAAATTAAAACGTGCACAATGTCAAATCAAGATAATAATAAAATATATCTATAAATAATAAACGCGTTTTGGGTTAGATATAACAGAAAAATAGAACACTCACCTGGCAGTCTGATGAATTGGTTAATTTCGGAAGAATTCGTCTCCCGATGGAATTGGAACACTGTACCAAATAATGGTATACACTACCAAAACAGAAAAGGGTTCCAGAGACCGACTTCAACTGACATACGAACACAATCAACACACCTTGCGTACGCTTGCGAACTGTCATTCGAGATTTTGATAAGGACTGAACATCGAGCGAATGAAGCACAGTGCTGCTGTCAACGATTAAGCGGAATAAAATAAAATTATTTATGGTTCATGACTTCGCTATGTATTTAATATTTGGAACATGAAGATGGTTTTATTTTTTGCATTGACTTTTTCAATTAATTCGTCGTATAAGTACAATTTTAAAATATATTCCCTTAATTCTTGTCGAACACAGAATGTCGATTTGTTAATTTTTAAGTTTCAATTATTGCCATCTATATCGAATTGCTTGAACTATTATAATGCGCACAATATTGCGTTATGAAGCTGACCAATTTTTTAACAACTTTTTAATTTTTTCAATAGATGTCATTAATAAAATAATTTTAAAAAATAACGGTAAATTTCGTTTCCTTGTACTGTACTGAAATGGTAGTGGAACTACGAGTGGCCAGGAGTAAGCGACAGTAGACCTCTTTTCATTTAAGAAAAACAGTTTACAATATACCTCGTACACACGGCTTACACATACTAATTCGAATGTCTTTCTTAAATGGATAGTGGTATACCTACCTAGGGGTATATTGCGATTATTCTTAAAGCATAAGTAGGTACCTAATTGACGCTCTTCTGGCCTTTAATAGGAATGGCTAAATGAAAAAAAATATCGATGTACTTTGCGAAAAAATATATCGATATTTCTCGATATTATTTTTTTTTAAATGTAAGGAGAATAAGCTTTTGGCGACCAAAAAAAAACGAGGTCACCGGAAAAAATATATCTATTATCCGAGAAAAAATATCGATGACCAAAAAAAGGTCGCCAGAAAAAAGTAAAAAAAATACCCAAAAAAAGGTCGCCAAAAAAATATTGGTTATCCCAGATAATTTGATATCGGTATATCAAAAAAAATTTCAATATTGGATATATCGCGAAAAAATATATCGACGATAAATATCAATATATTGATATATCGATATTTTTTACCCATTCCTAGCCTTTAATAGGTACCATGCACAGGGTTTCTCCCAAAGAGGGTTCCAAAATTCTCCAAAGCAGGGTCTGACGTTGTTAAATTTGCAAATTTCGTGGAGCATTGTGAAAGCTTTAATTTTTTTTTAATTTATCAAATCTTAAAAAATTGTGATCTCACCGAGGGCGGTTTATTTACGTGAGATCGCATCACTGAATGCAATAACTTTAGTAGATGTTGATACCGTGTTTTAGGTTTTACTCTTAAGGGGGGGGAAAGGTTTTTAACTTTTTTTTTGCATTTTATTTTTAATTTTTTAAATGAATGTATAACATCGCAAAATATTGTGTCAAAATTGCAAGTCAATCGGAGTAAAATTGACGAAATTATGAACGTTTGAGCGATACTCAGACTGATTTTCTATACCTGCTCGGGCAGCTAAGAAACGCGCTCACCTGAGGACTACCGGACGTGCTATTGTATTGGAAGAGTTTTGCGTAGACAAGGACACACAGATGCTGATGATGAAAGGTCTTTGCTGTGTGAACATGGCATCGATGATTATGTGTAAGTATAAAATAAGTGTTGAGTTTTATTTTGAATTTTACAGTGTGCAAAACTTTAAAGTGTTTTAATGTTATAATGTACGAGGTAACGCTGGAGGCTTTTTTTCAAATATGTTATTAATTTTTATTTTTTAATGACAATTTAGTCGATATTTTTCGCAAAAAATCGCGTTTTTCCCTTCAAAGTGTTCCAAAAAATTGAAAAATTGAAATTTCCAAAAACCCTCACAGCGTTACCTGGAAAAACCTATTATCTAACGAATGAACTTTGATTTTTTGATTTCAGATGATCTAGCACCAAGTTATGATGGACACCGCAATTCTACTTTTTTCCGAGACACATCCGAATAATTGCTGCCATTACCGTACTTTTTAATATTTCTTCTTGAAAATTTTACACAATATTTTTCAAATGTCATACTTTAATATACCATTGGTTTTAATAAAGAGATTTTAACTGTGTCGTCACAAAAAAATCACAAAAACATGCCTATTTTTGTACGAATTAACCTTACCTCCCCTTAATAGTAGCAGAACTAGAGCTTAGATATATCGAGCGGGCGCAAAGGGCCTAGCGTACCTACACGAAATCTTCCAGTAATTTTGGAGCTAAACAGTGTTTAATTAAATGCCTTTCTTTTATTTTAATTACTTATTTATTTTATCTCTCACTCCTAGTTGTACTTACCTTTTCATAGAAATTTAAGGATCCGAAAAAAAATTTTAGACGGCGCTAATGTTTTACAAGAATCCCAACCCCAATAATAATAATTTCATTGTCTGTCTGTTTGTCCGTAACTTCATGTAACGTCCATAACTTTTTAATTACTCCCTTTATATTAACTCGTGGCGTCTGCTTGTCTAGGTACTTGTCGTCTTGTCTGCTTATCTGACGAAAAAACTTTGGATCGATTTTTAACCCTTTTCCCGTGATCCAATCGAGCTGAAACTTTGCAAGCAGATTCGTGGTGACGATCAAGAAGATCTATCAAATTTTCGTTAAAAAATAATAATAATTATAGTATAATTTTGGATTTTTCAAATTTTTAATAGTTTTTTCAAATTGGAATCATTACAAAAGTTTGATTACTAGCAACGGCGGCCCGATAACGTTGCGGAATATTTTCTAAATTTGAATTACTCCGTCGGTATACATAATAGGTCTTCACTACACAAAGCATGAAGTGTCTTATCAAAGCTCAAAACATCTGACACTTTAAATTATAGTATAATTTCGGATTTTTAGAAATTTTAATGGTTTTTTCAAATTGGAATCATTACCAAAGTTTGATTACTAGCAACGTCGCGGAATATTTTCTAAATTTGAATTACTCCGTCGGTATACATAATAGGTACTTCACTACGAATGTCGAAAATCTAAATTGACTGACAAATGTTCTTAGAATTTAATCTTCAAAGCATGAAGTGTCAAAGTAACTTATCAAAGCTCAAAAATTCTGACATTTTAGAAATATATTAAATTACTGTAAGTTTACTGTTGTGTTATATGTTTTAATTCGTCTTTAATTGATGTTATATTTTACAAAGAAAGGGAGTATAATAAAAACTTGGTTTTCACGGGTTACTTTTTTCTTTTACCATTTTTGTTCTTCTCCTTATTTTATTTCTTTTTCTTATTTTTTTCTTATTCTTTTTCGTTTTTTCTTACTTTTTTATTTTCTTTTTTCTTTTTTTCTATTTTCTTTTTATTATAAATAAATAAATATTTGTTCTTCAGGAACCGTGATGTAAAAGTACCGTCATTTTTGACGGGTTACAGCTAGTAATTAATAATTGATGTTATAGTCAGGAATATACCTACCATATTTCTATATTATTGTCAATAGCACGACAGATCTAAGTATCTTATGTTTAGTATTCAAAACCGGCAATACTCATGCCAGTTTTTCACGTTACATTATTTTCCCTATTAAGGATATGAATCTGAATTAAATAGTTTTGCTTCAGTTCTTCACAATATTGCCTTAGGTGAAGAAAGTTGCGCTTGCAGCTCGTTTTAATAAAAACTTAATTATACGGAAGCTAATATAAATCTCCAATTAAGCAGACATACATCCCTCTTCATAAAAATTATTCCGAAAAAGGCAAAATTTGTGAATTTTTTTTATGAAAACTTATTTAAATTATGGTATTTGTATTATTTCTACATGAAAGTACATACATTTAAGAATATGTTAATTTTTTTTTATAATTAAATATTGAACATTGGCGGAGAATTCTTGGGTTTTGTCGACTGCCAAAAAAAGGTCCTCCGCGGTGACCACTCCCATTTCGTCTGTAATCATCAGAATAAAAAAAAACAAAACGATTATAAAATATGACTATGTTTTTGAAAATATAGATGTTTGACAAAATGTTAGGCGTTTCAATTTAAAATGGCGTTTTTTAAGGAAAATTTCGGGTTTATTATGCCGATAAAAAAATTCACTTAAAAAAATCCTACGACAAAGACATAATTGTATATTGAATAATAATTAGAAATTTCAAGTTGATCGGTTTCGTGGTTGCCGAGATATTTTGGTCACCGATTTTCAAAACATGGTTTCGAGTTAAACGCGTTTGAAAATTGAGCGATGAATAAATAAAAGCTTTCAACTTACATAAAATCATCCATTCCAGGTCCATAATATAAGTCCTCCCCCTTGCTTTGAATTCCTATATCATCGAGCACTCTTCATAAACATAATAGAAACAGGTCTTACGTTTCCATTATGAAAGAACCCGACTGGCAGCTAGCTGCGTGTAGCAAGTAGCGTAATCAACAAAGAGATGCCACTATTATCAACTATAACTTTGTTATTTTTTTGAATTTTTGTTGTTTTTTTTAATATCGGCCGTGCAGCGCCCAGTATATGTATATCTCTTTCCATTTAAGAAGGACAATGAATTGGTACGTGTGAGCCATGCTCACGAGGCACATTATTTCGTTATATTGATGTTTACGATTATAAACACCAACACAATGAAACAACGAGCGTCATACGCACGCCTTACGCATACTTATTCGATTGTATTTCTTAAATGGGAAAACGTATAACTAAAGTGTATAAGGCAGTAAGTGTAAGTAACTAAGGTGTGTCTTATTTAAAACAACGTCGTATCAAACCTCGCTGTCAGATCTAGCATTGTGTACACTGGTTTAAGTTGTCTCTGTCTACCGATCTCAAGCTGATGTCTGAGTTTCTTCGGACATATCCTGGTTTTGTAAACATCGATTAAAAATCTTTACCAGTATCTTGTTGAATTCCTCACCCAGTGGTATCATACAGTCGGCTCGCACTTGTTTGCATTTTAATATAACCGGTTTAAATGCTTTTATTACGGAGGGTAAATCCCCAAGGGGACATGTCATCATTGTTTCATTCAATGGAAATTTATTACTAAGGGCCGGTCTTATAAACGAAAGACCATACCCGTTAGTAAATCAATATATATATATATATATATATATATATATATATATATATATAAAGAAACCCGTGTTTCCCTATTCGCCAAGTTTACTTCACAACCTGATACTACCACCCCCTGGTGGTTATAGTGGTAGATAGCCCTTAGTGTCCCATTTAAAATGTGCGAGTTTGGTGGGGGTGGCTGTGCGAGGGTGGGAGTGGGTGACGAAAATGTGCATTCTAGCACATTATTTTGTTATGGGAAGGCCGCAAATACTTCAGATTATTCCAGAATGGGCTCGCCGACTGTGTCTGTAAGTCTAGAAGGTTCCGGAAAAATCCGCTCTAGAAAGTTCTGGAAGGAGAACGTTCTAGAAATCTTCAAAAAGTTATATAAGGTTCCAAACCGAGTGGCTGACTTCATCTGTGAATCTAGAAGTTTCCAGAAGATTAAGAGAAGGTTCCAGAATGCTCTAGAAAGTTCTGGATGGAGAAAGTTTCAGAAAGTTCCATAAGATTCCAAACTGAGTTGCAGAATGTGTCAGCGAGTTTTAAAGGTTCCGGAAAGTTCTAGAGGGTTCGAGAATGCTCTAAAAAGTTCTGGAAGGAAAAAGTTCTATAAGCTATCAGAAAGATCTATAAGGTTCCAAACTGAGTGGGGGAGTGCGTCGGTGGGTCTAGAGGTTCCAGAAAGAATTATAATGCTTTAGAAGGTTCCGGAAAGTTCTAGAAGATTCCAGGAAGTTCTATAAGATTTCTGAATGCTCTAGAGAGTTTTGGAAAGTTCTCTTAGAGTGTTATGATTGTGCGCTAAAATATCTGTTGATATTTTGGCAAAGCGAAGACGGTCCAGCAAGGCAATCTAATCACAGGTGCCGAAACCAGCAAAAAAGAGACGTCACCATAATTCTATTCTTACCGAATTATGGTCCCGAGCGAAGCCGGGCCAATCAGCTAGTCAACAATAAACGAACAGATTGCCGTTCGTTAGTAAATATTACCGACGCTCGTCTTATAAAACTTTTTTGATCATTCGTAAGTATCGCAATATCGTACTGCTCTTGTCTGTGATTTTAGAGCGGTCAAAAGCGAATTATATCTCTTTTCTAGTGAAACTAAAAGTAAATTCTATAAACATAACCTAAAGTTTCTCGCTCGCACCGGATTTTTGGGATACTTCCCACAACATTACACCAGCAGTAGCCTTTGAAACCCCAACAAGGTCTCCAGCAGCTAATAATATTACCAAGAGTATAGAATCTCAAGGCAACAAGCAATTGTATGGTTGGTTATAATGTCAGATTCCTACGCGTGCGCCTTTTAAAATTTTGCCCAATACCTTCAGAAGCTCTTAAGGGATAAATCCAAGATAATGGTCCTATTGCATATACAACGAAAATGATTATTTCACTATATTATTGAATGTGCTAATAACAAAATGAAAGATAATTTACATTTAAAAAGTAAGTATTAAATAAGATATTACACTTTTAATGTTTCGAAAAATGCACAGCATATTTTGACATTTCATAGGCAATATATGAGGTTTGGTTAGGTTATTAGGTTTGCTTAGGTTAGGTTATTAGGTTTGGTTTGTTTAATTTAGATTACGATTATTTGAGTTAGATTAAATTAACAGGACATTAAATTATATAGTGAAATACTTCATTGTATGAACAACGGGACCATATACTTGGATTATTCCGCTCTTAAGCAGACCTTTTCGACAAGCGGAAACGGTAGATAAAATCTTCGTCATCTAAAATATCAAAATAATGCACTCGTATATTGAACACTCTTTGTCGTCGCATTTGTTCATTTGACGAACTTGAATACAATAATAGGTACCTCGATACCGCATCTGATAACATTTTTCCTTAAAAAGTTAGCAGCAGTCAGCACAGTATTATGTACACGTTAGACAAACAGCATGAAACGCCAATTGATAACGGATCTAACCTTAAAAAATAACACGTCAATCTGTCATACCTACTTCTGTCAATTTCAATTAACGGACGGTAAACTGATGGTTCGACTGTCGGTATCGGCCGTCGGTAAAATTTTACTAAAATTTGACTACCGGACGAAAATAAGACCGGCCCTTAATCGACCATATTCTGAAAATAACAATATTGTTTGATGATTGTTACCCCGAAATTAAAAAATAGACAAGACGTGGGATTACGAGTATTCGTGATTAATACCCCAACTCTAATTTATTTATGTCCGAGTAATTACTTTTATTAATTTACGTTTACGGCATTTGCAATTTAAGACGAGATCTTTGGAAAGTCGTCGTAAATCTATTTTACATGATCTTATTAGTGTGATATGTTGAGTTAGAGGAGTATGAGAGATCCATAAATACTTGTCATTAAAAAGTCAAGACAGGAAGCATATATTTCATTCTGTGTTTTTATGTCTACATACACGATGGTGCAATATCACTTTTCAATATCCAACAGTTGTGCAGTAATGGCATATAAATCTTTTAATTAAAATAAGTAAATCAATATTTTGTTACTCATACATAGATTATAATGTCGGACCTCCACGATGTCTGGATGCTCTTTAAAAATACCTATTTGGTATATATTTGGTAAATATTATTTGGTGTCGAAGCGATATTCATATCGTAAACGAGTCATCGCAATCTGAAGTTTTGTCTAAAATATAAGTTTTTCATGATATTTATGTAGGGAATGTTCGTGGTTGATGGAATGAAAGAGCGATCGGATATAAATGTTTATTTCTTCCCGGAGATAGGCCCCGAAGCAAGTAAAGTGTACCAGTAATATTATGTAATGACGTTTCTCTATTTTTGAGTGTTGAGGTAACAATCACAAAATATTTGGCTTGTGGTTAGGACTCCCGCCTCGTGATCAAAAGGTCGCGGGTTCGAACCTCACTCCAGACCAGCAAGTTATTCCCATTTTCATAGCACAAGCGTTTAGCTTAGTTTGAAAATAGTAAAAATATTGATGTGACACGTATTCCGTGTTCGCATCTCTATTTTTATATATAAAAAATATTGCACGTTTACTATGCGTGCAATAGTATAAGCGAGACGTGCGATCCGCCGAATTATATACAATTTGCGTTGAAGCGACCGAGACATTTTTTGTCTCGCCTAAACGTGCAGTAATGTGTAAAAGTTTTTTTTTATATATGTTTATTTTACCTAATGCACACTTTCAAATAACTACGCGACGTTGCCAATTACTTTCGAATCGTTCTTGACACAGAAAGTGACATTAATTTGTCGCGATATTTCAGAATTTCGGAACATCTCTGACAACATTAACGCAGTTTATTATATCATTGTCTGACAGAATAATTTTATATTGTCAAGTTGAACAGACCTTCTCCGCATATCTTGTACTAGCTGCACCCGCGCGGCTTCGCACGCGTAGATTTTTAGTACACTGTTTGGATCGTCGTAGCACTTTCGCGAACCTTCTAGAACATCCTCCTTCGAATTTATCGAATGTACAGGAACCTTCTAGACACACCGACACATTCCGCCACTCAGTTTAGAACCTTATAGAACTTTCGGGAATTTTCTAGAACCTTCTCCTTCCAGAACTTTCTAGGCAAGTTTTTCCGATACCTTCTAGACTCATCGACACAGTCGGCGCGCCTATTTTGAAACAATCTGAGGCATTTTCGGTTTCCCATAACAAAACATTGTGCTAGAAAGCACATTTTCGTCACCCACTCCCACCCACGCACAGCCACCCCCACCAAACTCGCATATTTTCGATTTGACAACAAGAGCTATCCACCACCATAACTATTAGTGGATGGTTGTGGCTGGTTGTGGAGAAAACTTGGCGGATAGGGAAACATGGGTTTCTATTATATATATATTGATTATGGAATAATAGACTAAGGTATTTCAAAACAAAACTCAAAACAAAACTCAAACAAAAATCGGATGCATACAAGTACTCTCATGATCACATGTTAACATTGTACATAAATATTTGTAAAGATGACTGGAAAGAAAGGAAGGAATGAATACAATTTTACATTTCTTCAATTTTAAATTTTATTTTGCCGACTAGCATTGTACTTTATGACCTTTTTGGTTACAGGTACCACATAGGTACCTACTGAGTCAATAAATCATATATTAAATTACCTCCCGGAACGTGAAATTAAACTTTTGGAAATGTGTGGGTTTTCGAAAAATTTTAGAAAGTGTAAAAAAAAATGTCGTTTATAGGTGCTGAATAAAATATATGGTCACCATGGGCATCATCTTGACGTATTTGGTTGCCCACCTTTTCGTTTATAATATTATTCTCTTTATTCTATTCTCTCTTATTCTAGCACTAATTTGAGGGGTTGGACACCAGCTAAAAAAATTAACCATAAAAACATTTAAAACGGTTTCTTTGGCGTAGTAGAGTAATATGCACGCATATTTCGGATAAAACATGTTTTGTCTGTCAAAATATTTTTTTTTGTTGCTTTCAGACGTCCCATTTTCAAATTTGACCTAAAAGCCTGGTCAGACTGTCTAATCTTAGAAAAACGATTCAGGTGGAGGTTAATGGTGACAATTGAAGACAGATATAAGATTTGATTTGTTTTTATCTCGAAATGCCATTAGTTTAGTAAAATGACCTAAATTGTCATTTTTATTAATTTGTATAAATTTGTTTATTTAGTATTTGAAAAATATATTGTAAAGGCGTATATTTTAAGATATGTTTTTATTAGATATTATGTGGTTATTTTTTTTATATTTAGATTAGATCGGACATTTTCAGGACAATATTCTTTTAACTCCTTTTTTTACAAAACAATGTGTTGACTACCCCTGACAAAGTAAATTATGGCGTAAAGATATTTGAAAACATGACATTATTACATCCTTTTATAAAAGATCCTCCAACGAAATTTCACATTTAAAGTTGTTAAATTACCTGCATATTTTGGGTATTTATATAGAAAAAAAAATGGGGGGGCTCGTGCATCTCTAACCCAACACATTATTTTTTGAATATGCTTTATGTTTTATCGTTCTAATAATGTTGAATATTTTTAAGGTAGAAATTTGTAATAAGCATGCGTTAAATTTGAAAATAATATAAAAAAAAATCTTGTCATGCAGATCCTTTAACGCAGACAAAATCTACCTGATTTCAGGAAGAGAAACAATTAAAAAAACAACCGATATAAAATACTAGGAAGTAATCATAGAGCATTAAAAACACAAAAACAAAAAAAATAGCAAACAGAATTTCAGTCTCGGGAAGAATCCGAAGATATTACACAGGGTTATTTGTAAAACATTAGTAACCTCGCAGGGCTATATTCCTGCCTTGATTGTGAGTCGAAAATGTTCAAGCTATTATGACATAATATCAATAGTTAAGGAGATATGCGACATCAAAGTTTGCATTTTTTTTTCAATATTTCTGACTTATTTTTTGCAAAACGTTGGACTATCATTACAGTAACTCATATCAATTACGAAAAATTCATTCGTTTCGGTACAAGTTAAATAAAATGATAAAAACCCCGAAAAAATTCCAATTGGAATTCGAAGGTTTTTATATTTTTATTTGTCTTGTACTAAAGGAAATGAATTTTTTATATTAAGTATAAATAACTGTAATGATAGTCCAACGTTTTACAAAAAATAAGTCAGAAATATTGGAAAAAAATGCAAACTTTGATGTCGCATATCCCTTAACTATTGATATTAGGTCATAATAGCTTGAACATTTTCGACTCATAATCAAGGTAGGAATATAGCCCTGCGAGGTTATTAATGTTTTATAAATAACCCTGTATATCAAACAAGAATCTTGCAAAAAATATATATAACGCAATAATAGTCTCTCACATGTCATCACTTTTACTATATCTGGGTAGTAAAAAAAAAAAAAATAATAGTTGGATCATTTAAATAGTGCCTTTTTCGTGAGTACTTACCTCAAGGGCGTTTCAAGAAGGATTAAAAAATAAACAATGCTAACTCTACAATAAAGCACTAAAATTGTACTTAAAAGAAATCGACACACGAGAATCAAAGTGACGCTAGAAAGTTTACAAACAATGGTATTCATGCAAATAATTGCATTTAATACAAGTAATTAATTGTCAAAACACTTTTGAATTCTTAGAGGAGAAAAAACCACCTGAATATGACCACCACATAAGAAGAAAATATGAAAAAAGATTACCTTTAGAAAGAAAACAAGATAGCATAATTCAATCATGCACAATGGAATGAAATTGTATTCATAGTAAACTACCGAGGGACACTAGTAATGAAGAAAATACTTGTACTTAAATTATAAATAAAAAAATAAAAATTGTAAAAAAAAAAATATTGACCATACTTTAACGAGCCGAAGATAAAAATCATATTATTACAATATTTTAACGTCATTTCACATTTCTCGTTGTCTCTTATAACGTATTAAAATTGCAATGAACAACACGACACTATAATATTATTCAATGGCCCAGTAAATATGCTCCGACGACATTACTTATGCAATGGTTTCCCATTGTTGTCCCGAGAACTAATTTATCTCGTTTTACGCACATCACATAACTATACGTAATATGTGTGCTGATATCAGAGGCGTGCATTAGGCACGGACTTGCTTCATGCTGCAAATTTACGATGCTGTAAAAGTATGATGGACTGTGTTATGCCCCGGATATTGTACGCCCTGCATTTATCTGAGCTGGGGGTCCATGCCCGGGAAAAATACATCTGTCAGAAGCAGTTTGTTGTAAATAGTACCTTTGGGAAATATTACTATTATTGGGCGGAAACTATTCAAGATGTACAGTGAAGGTTTAAATGCGTAATAAAACCATATAATAACACATTTACGAATACGAATGTGAGTTCTGTCGGTGAAAACAAAAGGATACAAGCAATTTATATGGTTAATAATCTCTGGCTAAAATGGCAATGGGTAGATCATGTTGCAAGGCGGTACGAGATGGACTCCCAGAGTTCTGAAATGGAAACCTTGAGAAAATAGAAGAGGCATCGGAAGACCTCTAAAGAGATGGGCCGACGATAATGTATCCGCTGTGGGGGGGAAGAAATGGCTACAACTAGCAAATAATAAGAAAAAATGGAAGGTTATGGAAGAGGCCTATATCCAGCAGTGGAAAGATGAAGGCTGAGGAAGAATAAGAAGAAGAATCACTGAAATTTTATCAATAAGTGACAGAAATATTGCAAAAATAGGCAATCATTTGACTAAATATTTGTCAAATGATTGTCAAAATACTATTGTTTGTGTTCAAAATAATGATTATATCTCTCAAAATATCCAACAAATCTTATTAGAAGAAAAAAAAGAATATTGCATTGTCATTGGAAATATAATACATGATTACATTACATCCATCAATATTTCAATAATAAAATGTGCAGACAAAGTAATAAATAAAGTGTTAAATAGACAAAGTTAAATAAAAAAAAGCGAAAACGTGTAATCAGAGCACACTGTGGCGCGAGCGAGTTGAGTAACGCGTTTAGTTTGAATGCTTATAGGTTTGACATTGGCGAAAATTATGCGAAATACAAGCAATACAATTTAAATTATAGATAGTTCATACTTCATACAACACAAACTATTACCTAGCAGCGGTAGGGCCTTCAATCTACTGCCAAACCTGAGATGTTTAATCACTAAATTTAAAAACAAAAAATAATGTAGAGTGAAAAGATATAGCACAAGCTTTGAAAGTCATATTATAATAAAAAATATACATACAAATACAAATCAATTATTCAAGTCCAATTCGACAAATACTAGTAATCTTTCAAAACACCGTTTAATATGTGATTGAATAATATGCAGTTATTGGCAAAGACGTCCAGTTGCTCGTATCTGTTTGCTAGTCTAGGAAGCCTTTGCAGCGGAGAATTATAGACATAGTTATAGATATAGTTAGTAGCTGCAGTTTCCACGGCAAAACCGGCATGACTTCTAGTTATGCGAGACGGAACATGCAAACAGATATGTTCTAGTAGTTGAGGACAGTCGATAATACCATTTATTAGTTTGTGTAAAAAGATAAAGTCCGTCGCTATTCTTCTAGTCTCTAGTTTATCAAGACTGCTTAAAGATCTAAGAATATTGTAATCAATATTACTTGAAGGTATGTTAAGTTTATAATTGATAAATCTATGAAGTGTTTGGACAATAATCCATGTCTAATCTGAAATATTTGTACGAACATTATATTTTATTCTCATATTCACTGCCCCAATCCATATTACTGATCGCTACTCTTCCACGTTGTCGATGATGGTGAAATCGGTGCAGGTTACTAAGCCAGTCTTATGACAGCTCGTAAGTCCTGTAGACGCCCAAAAAACCTTTTCCATACAAATAGCTTCTTCGCTGTGAGGCATCCATAATTATAACAGGATTAATGACATTACCTACATATTTTAGCCTATAAAGACATCTCTTAGTAACGTTGTCGTAAAAAAATAATATTGCGAATGAATTACAGCAAAATCAAATCAAATGATTGACTACATGGCATTGTGTACTTGGTGGTATATCTGTCTTCTTTTTGTTTTTAAGAACACAGCTTTTCATCTGTCACTGTTCTTTGAGTCAGGTGACAGTTCCTGGCAAGAGGCCACTCGAGAACCGTGAGGGTACCCGAGATTGTCAGCGGCTTCGGGCGGACGATGTTTCTGCAAGCTAAAAAAAGCCACGACAAACTGCACAGGGTGTAACAAATACAGGTCTACAATACTTTACAGGTAGATTCATCTTATGCCTTATCTTTCTCAAGAGTCTTCCTCCACTGATCTCGGCCGTGCACCAGCTCTCTCCAGTTCTGAATATCCAAGACAGATATGTCTTTGATATTCAGTAGAACATTAGGTATATTCAGAAATATGACTTATCTAAGATACAAGTATTTGAAATACAGATACAAGATGCAAAATTCGTACCTTCATCTTGTATCTGAAATACTTTTTTGAATATTCATCTTGTATCTTGTATTCAGATACATTCTTTTGGTATCTTAGTTATTATTTTACTTACTTATTTTGTAAATACTAAGATTGCTAAGATACTTTTTTTAAATGATGTACCTATAAGGAGACCTCATCGAAGAAAAATGAGTGACAAAATGTTTGAAGAACTGGTTTTACTTAAGTCTCAATTAAAACCTTAAAAATATAATATTTTATCTTGTCACATTTGCGCGATCAAAGAGATTTATTCGTAAATAATTCACGTAAAAAAATAAACTTACATTCAATAAAATGTGTTTTCTTACAAAAGAATTTTATCTTTAAAAATTATTTGGAAGATACGTATTTTGTATCTAGTATTTCAGATACCATTCCAGATAGTATCTGGTATCTGAAATACTTGATTTTAAAGTATCTTGAATTTTGTATTCCAGATACATTCTATAGGGTATCTTGTAGGTACATCACTGAATATATTACGATTTAGTTTTGCTTAGCTCCATCGCCCAATTGGTCATGTATTCAGCAGGGAGTTCGGTGTTTGTTGCTCAGTCAATCTCTCCACATGACCAACCACCGAAGTTATCATGTCGTCCATCTGCATTGTTGTTTTCTTTTAGTTTTGTAATATCATTCGGCTCACTCCCTGTAGTCCGACATTTGCCTGAGGGCGTTGTGTCTGCAGCCAGTGTCAACCAATTTAAGAATAGGCTGGATATTCAAATGAGAGACAGTGATTTGGGCCTATCAGCTTAAGCTGCCTGCCCATTATCAATACTAATAATAATAATAATAATAATAATTTCCTTTCATTTATCACACTTCATTCAATTCGCTTCATTTTCACCTTGTCCCAGTAGAGGTTTTCCATGGCTCCCTCTGCTTTAAGGCAAATGCCGAAACAATAATTGTACTTAACTGTAACTGGTTGCGGATATTTTATACGAAGCGTATATTTTTCCGAGAAACGATTTTCGACGTTTCGTTGGAATCTTATTCAACGTCATCAAGAGGATGACCTTTACCCGCGGAGATAATTACAGTACTAGTTACGGTTAAATATCAATTAATGTATATTATAGATATCTCACAGAGACGAAACTGTATTTCTTATGGGAAAGTAGGTATAGAAGTCATTTGGGTGTACATAGGACTTATGACCTATCTTATGGTTGGCTTAAGTGATCACTTTACACAATGTAACATTCGCCATTTCCACCCACGATAGAATATACCATGCTTATTCATTTTTTGAAAGTTGTATATATGTTCAAATTGCGTGGAAAGCTTTCACATATGAGTTGTAACCGCCTTTCCATGCGGCCTGTACAAAGCCATTTTCATTCCCCTAAATCCCCACAGATGTCGCTAATGAGAAAATCTACAATTGATTTACGGAATTGAGAGCAATATACTTTATTGTGTAATGAAATTCATCCGAATTACTTGCATTACACTAGGATACGCCAGGAAATATAATACTACCGACCGTAATAACAACCTTAACTCTTTAATAATTGTACTCCATAGAACAGGTACATTAAGGCCCGAGTGAGGAGTCGATGCATAGACGGTTTGGGGGTAGGGGTGCGCTTTGGAAGTGCAATTTGCACTGTACAAGTTTCCCTTTTGAAACGTACTGTAGCCTTTGAAACGTTGTGTTGGCTCTGTATTCGGGTCAAACAATCGCTACATTAAAGTTCACAATACAGTTAAAATTTAATATTTATATAGTTGAAACAAAATCCATGATAAATAATAAGCAAGGTTAACTATTGTACACTATCAAGTAAAAAAAAAAACACCGAAGTCTTCCTGTCTACTTATGAGTCAATGTTGCAATATCAAAGTCCTTATATCAATAGTTATGTAGATATCAGGCGCGTGCAGTGGGAACATTGATGCATGACTTTTTGGTAAACGTTTATTTTGGAAAAAAATAGAAATCAAATATTTATGCTACAGATTCTTATGAATGCTATGATAACAACTGTAATATAAATATTACGAAATATATGTTGTATTCCGGTTTTTCTTCCAAATAATTGGTTACGTAAAAGTCATGCTGCGATGTTCCCACTGCACGCCCCTGGTAGATAACTATATTTAGAACAAGAAGTCTTTCACAATTTGTTTGACTTGTATTCAAAGTAATGAATTTTCAATATTTATTAATTTTCTATATATGTAAGACTTAAGTATGTTACACTCATGAGAATCCAACGTTTTATAGAAGTAGAGGCTTAAATATTGAAAAAAAAAAACCAATGTAGATGCTTTCGATTAAGGATGTAGATAAAACACTTTCGATTAAGGATTGAGGCAGGAATCTATCGGTAAAGTACCATGGACTAGTACAGCTACACCCTGTATATTTTCAAAACACTCCTGATAGAGTGCAGTACTTCAGGCGCAAAATAATACTGCGGGGAATGTGTCAGATGAAAACGCGTTTTTTTGATTCTAGTACGAAAATATTATAGTTATATATTCAAAAATAAAAATGTTTATCGTTTCAAATATGTGAATGCATTCCAAGATCGTAAAAAATATTATCCATCAATGTTAAATTCTCCATAAAGAAATCTTTTAAATCAATTTAAACATGGTCTGATAGACTACAAAAAAAACATTTTTTGGTATACAAATCATCAAATGTTTCGGAAAGTTCCCAATCCGTCTGGAAGGGAGTGGAGACGCATCGAATGTTCTAGAAGGCGTGGGATTACTGGTGCTAATGCTTTTGTTTTGAATGAACGCGACATCTATAAGTGATAGTGCGATTTATTAAATGAATTCTCGAACACAAAGTGATTTTTTGAAAGCGATAAATGCACTATATTATTGTATTAATTAGTTACAAATAAAGATAACAATATAAATGACACAATATGGTAAAAATAATTGTGGTTACGCCAGACAGATTTGTCACGATGCCTATTATCCTAATTAATTATGTATTTTAGCATTTTTATTAGTATTTGAGTAGAATCATGCTTTTTTTCCTAATAGACTGTTGTGTTTAATTGACGCATTTGAAAGATTTATTTCCTTTAAAACATTGGACCATCTCAACAGTTACATATATGAAATTTTAAAAAGTCATTCGCTACAATACAAGTCAAATAAAATAACAAAAACTTTACAAACAAAATAATTTTCATTTCATTTTACTTGTTTCGTATTGTATAGGGTTTTAATCGTTTTATTTAACTTGTATCAAAGCGAATTACTTTTAAATATTCTATGATAGTAAGTCCTAGTGATAGTTTAACGTTTTACAAAAGTAGGCCAGAAACAATGAAAAGAATGCAATGTTTAATGTCGCTTATCTAACTATAAAGAAACTCGATATTTCACCCAAAGTGTAAGGAATTCTATTCAAAACTAAATGGAGTAGACTCTTTTGAAGTTTTTGCTAATGGCTAAAGGACATTGTACAATAATCTTTTTTTTTGTTAGAATTTCATGCATTGATTGGCTTCTTTGAAATGCTTTATTACTTAGACATTCGTAACATACAATAATATTTCGAAGGGTTATCCTTGTCAAACTAATACGAAGCTAATATCAAAAGGTGTCAATGTGTCAAATATATTTCTAAATTGCTATTCTCAACATATTGATTCTCCAGCAGCACTATGTTTAGAATATTTAAGAATATTTTTTCCGAACACAAAAAAACATATTATATGGCATATGCAAGGTTTGTATCATACATGTGCATGAGAAAAAAAGCGTTTTTTAATGCAGTTTCGCCAATCATTTTATCTGGAAGGCTTCCGAAAAAATGCATAATATTGTGTGAAAATAATAAATTTAATAAATAATTCTCAAGAAACGACATCGAAAAAATGTTCCCATTAACAATTAATATAAAAACAAACAATTAATACTTTTTATTTTACTGGTCGGCCTTCTTGAATTTGGAACGACGTGCAGATGGCGCGCGCCGCGGCGGAGCGGCGCGGGAGGGGAAGTGGCATAATCGAACGGCACCAAACTTCACGTCAGTCAGTTAATGGCGTCAGTCGGCGCCGCGCGATGGTCGGCAGGCGTTAGCTCGCTTCACATGTATCGATCGTGACATTTCGCGTTGTAAATATATCCCGTCGCGCACACGCCGCATCTGTGACATATTACCAGTGTCAAAATGAGACGAAACTTCAAGATTGTACTTGTGTTCGTCGCCATTTGGATTTTTGCCCTGCTGTGCTTCACGCAGATTCCCTCGGGAACATCCAAGGTTTGTTATGAATGGTTATAACCTCTTTTCACCCATCCCATTCATCGGAAATAATCGATAGACGCGTTCCCCGTTTTGTCGGGGATTATTTTCAAAATGTTTCATTCATGAAACGTCATAATCCCCGTGTGAAGTGAGTTTGTTTTTTTATTTTGCCGATCGATGCCTGTCTGTTTTAAAGGCAATGTACTTTTTCACACTTGCAGCAAGTTTGCATTTATGTTAAACATATGTAGATCTCTTTACATGTACATTATATGATATACTCTTTTACTTCATAGTATTTGTGTCATGTTTTCGAATTCGTAACAAAAACAACGAGAATCTAATTAGAATCAAATAGTATGATTATATTATTGAATTGAACTAACGTTTTTATAGTTTTAAAAAATATATTTGAACATTGATTTTGAGTTTTATTTTGTCTCACGGAATGCGTATTTCTGGAGAGATTTTGAATGCAAAGGGGTAAATGGTAGGAGACAGGGGTGAGATCACGTGGGGGATGAAATGTAGCATTGCGGCACATGTGCTTGGGATAATTTTCTTGCACAGGGGTGTGAGTTGGAGCTAGATAATCCTCTGGCTGATTCCGAAGATATGCACCCAGAAAGATTAGCATCATCTCATGTAGTTTTATTTAAAAAAAAAGAGTCACCAGAAGAAGTTTTTCTAGTTAGAAAAAATATTAATATGTTTATTTAATATAATATATATAATTATAAGTTCCCTGGCGGGAAATCGAAGCTCAGACGATTATCAATAAATCCACAAATGATATACTTTACGCTTAGGGTGAAATGTGAATAAGGAAGAAAGCGACACCAAATTTTTTTCAATATTTCTGACTTACATGTCTTTTGTAAAAAGTTATCAAAAAATGTACTAAAAATGGCTCGCAATACTTAACCATAACACAAACACTCACAACAACTATCAGCCCTGATGATGGACCCTGCAATGGGATCTGAAACGTCGGCCAGAACGGTCGTAAAAACTCGGCATAATGCCCCAGAAGTATAAAATCTTTTTATAATTCCATGAAGAACACTCTCCGAAGTTTTTGCTACTTGCTATGAGACTCTTTATATAAAATAAATAATAATATTTTTAATCGGCGTTTATTGGATAAAAATAGACATTTGATTGCTTGAAACGTACACATAATACAAATAAATTAGGATAATATGTAACAAGCATCTCGACCACTACCTACCTCGCTAAATATATAGAAATACCTGTTCTGAAGTAGGAAGCTTTTTTAACATTTTATCTCCTTACGTTATGTAAAGGAGAACATAAAACGCAAGGTTAAAATTTATACATTTACATATATATAAATGTTATATAAATTTTTAAAGCACCACTTCCAATGAAGCTTTCGTTACAAATTTAGTCATTTTTCAGTTAAAATGTTTGTTTTTGTTTTTTTTTCTTTAAAAAAAATAGAGATGCGAACACGGAATACGTATCACATCAATACTCTTACTATTTTCAAACTAAGCTAAACGCTTGTGCTATGAAAATAGGACTAACTTGCTGGTCTGGAGCGAGGTTCAAACCTGCGACCTTTGGGTCACGAGGCGAGAGTCCTAACCACAAGACCAACTAGCTACTCGAAAGTAAAGAATACCTATAAAATTATAGACTACTAACAGTTTTCTAAATCAGTGCATATTCGACCACATGGAATTCGTAATAAAACTTTTGCGCAATATTTTAGATTTCGCAATATCTAAAATTCGTTCTTGTAGACGAAAATGCATCACACATTCCATAAAATGATCTTAAGTGTATAAACGTATTATAGATAATTTTTAATTTTGTATTCTAGAATGTGGCGGCACTGTAGAAAAACGGTCGTATTCCGAAAATAACAACATTGTTATTTTGATGATTGCTAAACATTAAAAAATAGACAGGACGTAGAATTCCGACTGTCCGCCTTATTTGGCGACGATTACCCCAACATTAAAAAAAGACTAACTAACTAACTAACTAACTTACCATCACGCCGTTTCCCCGTGGGGGTAGGCAGAGAGGATAGAGCGCCGTACTCTTCTGTCCTGACACTTTCGCCTCATCTACATTCATACATCTCCTCATGCAAGCTCGACGATTGTTGAGGCTTCTAACAGGACCATCTTCGCCCTCTCTTTCTGGCGTCGTCAACACTTGCATTATATATCTTCTTTAAAAAAGACGGACGTATTTATTTATGCCTGTGTAACAAAGTGTAACTTAACTTAATTACATTTACGACTTCTGAAAGTTTAGATGAGACCTTTGGAAAGTAGTCGTGAATCTACACTTATAAGAATGTTGATTGAGGGGAATGTAGAGTAGAAGGGATTCATAAATAGTTGTCATTAAAAACCCAACACAGGAAGCAGAAATTGCATCCTGTGTTTTTATGTCTACATATGCGACGGTGCAATATCACTTTTCAACACACACCCAACAGTTGTGCCGTAATGGCATATGAACCATTTTAAAATAAAATAGGTACATCAATACTTTTTTACACATACATGAATTGTAATGTCGGACCTCCACAATGTCTGGATGTTTTTTTAAAAAGGCCTGTTTATTTGATGTCGAAGCAATATTTATATTATCACGCATACCAGTCATTACAATCTGAAGTTTTGACTAAAATATAAGTTTTTGATGAAAATTGTGCAAAATTAAAACTAATATTATGTTTAAAGTTGGGAAAAATCAGTTTGTTTCACACAAATCAGTTCAAATATTGAATTAAAGTCAATATTTTTCTTTCAATTATACAAATATTGGCATTTAAACAATGTCTTGAAATTTCTTTATTTTTAAGTGTTGCGGACAATCCTAAATTACAATATTGTTATTTTCGGAATACGGTCGAATCTGTCTGTGTCTAGCGGGGGCGTACAGTGAGAACTAGAAGCATTACTTTTTCCTAAATATATATTTAGAAAAGAAATCTAAATAAACGACATAGGTATTTCGTAATATTCCTTTCACAATAATTTACATATTATTCAGATTCTATTATATCATAATATTCAGTAATATTTAATTTCGATTATTTTTCCAAAAATATGTTAAAATCAAAGTCATGCTCTTGTTCCCCTGGTGTCTAGTTGATTTCCCATTTTTATATTGTACAAAAATGTTTAAGGGTTTTTTGTTGGATTTGTTACCCTTTCAATTCACGTATTACTTATAAATTTTATTGAATTGTATAATTGGGCTGCAGATGATGTCAAAATGAAATGAAGATGGGATCCTTCGGTTGAAATGAAATGCCGCAAAAGCTCGTGCAACCCTTATCCGCATGAAAAATATGTTCTGCAGTCATGATCTCAACCTTGGATTACGAATGCGAACTGTCAGACGCTACGTGTTTTTGGTATTATCTTATGGAATGGAAGCAAGGATGCTTACCGAAGAATTGATAAGGCGACTTGAAACATTCGAGATGAGGATCTACAGGAGAATGCTCAAAATAAGCTGGATGGACAGAGTTACGAATGAAGATGCCATGGTTCGGATGAATATATGAAAAAGTTATAAAAATAACAAAAATCCGAAAACTTCAATATCACGGGTGAGATATCCAGAGAAGTACGAGACGTTACATCTCATAATGTAAATGTTGCCGGAAGTCGGGGCCCTGGAAGAACGTGAACATCGTGGCTGAAAAACCAGTGGTTTGCTACCAACCAGTTGGTAAAGCATTGTGAACTAGCTCTGTTTTACCCTATATATTTTAATCTCAATAATATGATGGTATTTGTGAGGGTAATAAATAAATAAAACTTTTTTCCAGTATGTGGGGAGGTTTGTGCAGTCCCACACATTCCATATAAGAATAGGTACATACAGTAAATTGTCAAACATGCGATATACAGAAATATAAGATGATTTAAATATACAAATAAAAATTATCACATGCAGGTACATAAGAGGTAAGATAAGAAATATGGTATATAGCAAGAATTATTCAAATAAATAGGCATACAAAGTAAGAACGGCGCGGTGGAAAGCTAAGGAGTAAGTATTACTCGATCTAAAAAAGAAAAGAGTAAGTATTACTTAAGAGTAATATTACTTGATCTTCTTCTTCTTCTTTTTCTTTTCCCATTCTTACATATTTTATTTGGATCTATTTTATAAAAAATATTCATCGCTAATATACTGCAATACTGTACATGCAATGCTGTGATTTGAAGAGATCTTTGCACCTAGTAATATTACTTGATCTTCTTCTTCTTCTTTTTCGTCTCCCGTTTCTTACATATTTTATTTATATCTATTTTATAAAAAATATTCATCGCTAATACACTGCAATACTGTACGTACAATACAATGTAATTTGAAGAGATCTTTGCGTCTAGTAATATTACTTCATCTTCTTCTTCTTCTTTTTCTCCTCCCATTTCTTACATATTTTATTTGGATCTATATTGGATTGGATTATAAAAAAAATATCGCTAAAATACTGCAATACTGTACATACAATACAATGTAATTTGAAGAGATCTTTGCACCTAGCAATATTACTTGATCTTCTTCTTCTTCCTTTTCTTCTCCCATTTCTTACATATTTTATTTGGATCTATTTTATAAAAAATATTCATCGCTAATATACTGCAATACTGTACACGCAATGCTGTGATTTGAATAGATCTTTGCACTTCGCCATAATAAAAAAATCTACAAAATGAAATTGAACAACAAGTTTGTTACACATTCAAAATAAACGAGATTTCGTTCGGCCAGTATAAAAAACAAGGCACAAGGCAGCATTCCTGTTTTTTTAGCACTTTATTCCACACTGAAGGAGCCATCTTATGTCACGACTTCCCGGTCGGAGATGACGTGGAAGTGTTTGAGTATAACCACCATTTTGTTTCATAAACCCGAGAATTTTTCGCTCAAAATAGTAACAGAAATGTGAGTTGAGGGTAAAATATCTTGACCCTTTTTCAATGCAAAGATCGAGCCTGGTGGACAGTATTTTAGAAGGGCTTTCTTATTTGTGCGAAGAAAGCTACACAATTGAAAAATATGCGTCGTATTAACTTGGATTTTTTTTTGTTGGTTGATTCATTTCAAGAAAAGAGCTCCCTTATTAATTAATTATTATTAA
>JADDOH010013997.1:0-23625 GCA_016648135.1 Agrypnia vestita | reverse complement strand
ATTAATATCCTATTCAGATCATTTTTTTCACTTACTGTCTTACTGTTACTGTCATCTTTTTAAATACTTTTAATTGTTTTATTTTATTTTATTTTATTAATATCCTATTCAGATCATTTTTTTTTCCTTTGTCTATAATATAATTAATTAACACCATTATTAAATTGTAAACATTTAATTATTACTATTACTTAATTTTAATTGGCAATAAGATTTATTCACAAATGTTATATAAATAATAAATATTCTTGAACATTATACTACTGGAAGAGCACTGTCTGCTATAATACAGTAAATTACTAGTGTAGCAGGCAGGGCGTCAAATCAATTTAGTGTTTACTTGCTGCCAAGACACTCAACAACAATGAAAAAAGCTTCATTAAATTTTGTAAACACTGTAAACATTTGTAACATTGAACATTGAATAAACATTTGAATTTGAATTTGAATTCTACGAATTAAATACAAAAAAATATATACAGGGTTATTTGAAAAACATTTTTTTCAATATTTCTGACTTACTTTTTGTAAAACATTTGACAATCATTACAGTAACTTATATCGAATATGAAAAATTCATACAAGTCAAATAAAATAATAAAAACCTTCGAATTTCAATCGGAAAAACATTTCGACTGGAATTTCTGCAAGGTTTTTAACATTTTCTTGTATTGAAACGAATGAAGTTTTCGTAATTGATATAAGGTACTGTGATGACAGTTCAAAGTTTTGTAAAAATACGTAGTAGAAATATTGAAAAAATATTCTTTCGACCCAATCAAGGCAAGAAGAAGAAGTCCTGTGAAGTTATTAATATTTTCCAAATAACCCTGTATAAATAAATATACGAGTGACACTAACGTTGAAGAAGAGCGCGTTGCCAATTTTATCAAATATCAATCTACGACACTTAACCTTTTAGCTCCCAACATTTGCCAATATTCAACATGAGGGACATTACGTAGGGAAGAAAAAAGCATAAAGGGTGCTAATTAGGGCTTTATATCTCGGAGATTTTTTCGAACTCGGGATTAAGGGAAACACATGTTTTATTTTTATTTTTCAGGTAAATAACTTCAGAAAATAAAAATTACCCAATTAAAATTAAACCCACATAATAAGTTTCTGAGGTTTGATAAAAAGGACAATCTGCTGCCTGAAACAAGCAAGGTGATGAAACGGTTGAAGCAATGCCGAAGAACAGAAAATGTAAAACAAAAATTCAAAAAAATAACATATAAGTAGAGGTACCATTACTAGATACGAAAGCTGTGTAAACTAACTTGCTAATGAGCAAAAAATCAACAGATGTCTCTAGAAGAGACCATGAAAGTTTCTTGATTCAAACACAGGTAGGTATATACAGAACTTTCAAATTTAATAATGTGTGGATGTTCTTACGATGGAAGTGATGAACGCTGCATCGTGTAAAGTGATCACTTAAGCCAGTTCATACAGATTGTAAGCCCCGAGCCGTAGTATAAGAGACTTACATCCACCTTTCTCATATATAAATTAGCTTCGTCTCTGTGAGACTTCTATAATTTATCCTCAATTCAAAATTCAAAAATCTAAAAATTGCCATAATCATACAATTACAGTAATCCTGGTATGTAGACTAGTTCAGCACCGGGATTACGGTACCTAAGAAAGTCCGGGATTTCCGGGACCTCGGGAATGAAAGCACTAGTGCTAATTTGAAACATATTAGAAGCTGGAAGGTATCGTCCACAGATGGCAGAATGATGTCAAATGTATGGCATTGAAAATCATGTTTAATACAGGCTTTGCAAGGTCCAAAGAGCGTGCCATCACGCTTGTGGCTTAGCGTGATGCACTACTACGCTACCTCGCTCATGGTATATAAAAGGTTTCAATTCTGGGCCTTGTAGTCTACGGTACGGACTTCGCATTTCGGGATCGATTCCTGGTGTGGTCACAGTTCACAGTACATCTATGCATTTTTCCAAGTATAGGTGTTTTTGTGAAGTGATTCGCTACCGTATTAGGTCTCATTGATTGTTGCAATGCTAAAAATTTAAATAAAAACTTCGGCCATTGTACAAGACTAATTTTGAACAAAATTATTGTAAATAGTGATGTACATAGGTACATATAATATCAGAAATAGGAATAGAATAAGATTATCATATTATAAGAAAAAAAAGTATACACAGAATTGTGTAATGTACAGAGGTGTAAAAATATATGACGAGATGCCAGAAAACATGAAAAAATATAAATAAGATGAATGAATTTAGAAACAAATGCTATAATTGTTGTAAAAATAGTGTAGAATTGTAGAGCATAAGATGTATTATTTATTATTCTATATTATATTATTTATTATATTATATTATAGATTGTAGATAGACCATAGATAAGATCATATTATAAGATGTATTATTTTTTTATTATAGGTTGTACTATAGATTATTGTAGATCATAAGATGTATTATTTATTATATTATAGATTGTAACAAAGATTAAAATAGATGTAAATGTAAATATATACCTGGGTTATTATTGATTAGTATTAGTAATAGTAAAGTGTAAAATACTAGTTAATATACAGGAATGTAACTAATGTCAACAAAATCAAGAAATAAATTTAAAAAAATTAATTTTCAAAGGATTAAAGTACCAAAATATGGATCAATAATCTAAATTTCTAACGTTAAATGCTAGAAGCTATTTTCAATCTATGAGATTAAGATTTACACTTTGGCCTAAAAAAAGTTACTCGAGTAACTTTTTTACTAAAACGGGTTGCGCCGTCGATGGTAAATAATATTTTACTCGCCGAAGTACATACATGAGTAACTTTTTTTTACTCTCCAATATCGTTAGGTAAAGGTAAAAACGTTGGTAAAAAAATGGCCGTCCTCTCACAGCTGATTTGAAAATGTGACATTTGTCCATATGTCCATTGTCGTATTGAAATTTGTAAACATTAAAATGAATCTTTTAATTTCGCGTTATTTTAGCGCCGGTTTGACGTTTGTTTGGTTTGTTTCATAGAATAGAGTGGTTTGTTTGAACTGGTTTTGAACCGCAAAAGTACGTATTGCTAGTGGTGAAAAACTGAAATAAATCAAATTCCTTGGACAAATGCGGTATTTGAGGTTTTTTCCGTTTGGCACCCTATTAGCCTTATTATTGGTTTGACAGTGGTAAAAAAGACGTTTGTGCAACGCGAAATCGAGTGTACTCAGCTGATGGTAAAAAAAGTTACTCGGGTTAATTTTAATCAGTAAAATTTACTTCAGATGGCGTAACCGGGCCTTAAAATACGAATATTCAAATATACTACAAACCAAAATCACTTTAGTTATTTAGGTATTGAATTTTTAAACAATCCCTCTTTAACAATTAGAAAATAACAGATCGCAATTACTTTATAATTGAAATTTTAAAAAAAAAGTGTATTTTGTAGCCAGTTCTCTGTGTCTCGTTAGAAAACAAAAAGTATTTTTTAGATTAAAAAAAATATTAAAAATTGTCAGATCGGGCAGGTTGTGGCAATCGCTTTCCAGCCCGCCTCTGGCCAATCAGGCCATTCGACCAAACGCAAAAGTTCCCTTCGTTGGTTAGACTGAGGTGTTAATAGTATTCACCGGCGGTCGACCCGCGGGTCAGCGCGGACTCATTACCATGTGGAGTCTCCGCACAGTACCTATATTATCGCCGTCACATTCGCTCTTTACCGATATCGAGCAATAGTTTTCATACAACTCGCCGAAATATTCGTTCAATGCAGAACCGGGTGACGCCGGCGTGATGTTATTCCAAAAAATAGTTCACATAGTCGGACCGGATTGACTGCAGTATAAATAACCTCGCGTTCAATATTATATAATACATCAACCGCTCGGACAAGTGCTAGAATCCGGTGTACTAGAATAGTGCATAAAAAATATATATATGTACAAATAACCTTACAGGAATATATTCCTGTCTTGATTATGAGTCGAAAATCTTGAAGCTATTATGACCTAATATCAATAGTTAAGGCGATCGTCTAGCAGAATGAGCAAATTTCATCATTTTTTCTCATATCTTCTCTTGCGTTTTTATCACATTTTTGTATGGAAATATCTCATTTTAAAATTTATTCATTGGTTACATATATTTTAAATACGAATATCTTATTAAAATGTCACAAAATAAATTATATAATTGATTAATAAATTACCAAACCTTCGATGTTTTAAAAATGAAGAAAATTGCTCCACTTTGTGGGCCTTTTATGACTAAACGGCCTGTTGAGATGTCTTTTTTATTCAATAATATTACAAAGTAAACGTTTATCTTAAATTTGTTACAATTATTGCAAAATCTGTTAGTGTGTTTACATGCAATTTATGTTTTAAAAAACACTGTTTTTTAATTATTTTTATTTTTTGTGTGTTTTTTTCAATCCTTCATAGATAGTTTATAACTTTTTTTCTGTAACAAATTAAAGGAATAGACATTATTATTTTAAAATTAATACAAAAATAATCAAAAAATTATTCTCGATTTCAGATTTTAGCTATTTAATCAAGGCACTGCGTATTGTGTCATAAATACGTTGCGTCTTGATTAAATATCTAAAATCAGGAATATCGACAAAGATTTTGATTTTTTTTGTTTTTATTATAAAATTATAATATCTATTCTTTTGTCTATTCAAGTAAAAAAGCTGTCAACCATGTAAAAAGAGTTGAAAAATCCCACAAAAAAATAAAATATTTTTAAAAAACAGTATTTTTTAAAACATAAATTGTAAGTAAACTTACTAACAGGTTTTGCTATAAATGTAATAAATTGAAGATAATTGTTTTCTTTTTAATATTATTGAATAAAAAAGACATCTCAACAGGCCGTTCAGTCGTAAAAGGCCCACAAAGTGGAGCAATTTTCTTCATTTTTAAAACATCGAAGGTTTGGTAATTTATTAATCAATTATATAATTTATTTTGTGACATTTTAATAAGATACTCGTATTAAAAATATATGTATCCTGATGAATAAATTTTAAAATGAGATATTTCTATACAAAAATGTGATAAAAAACGCAAGAGAAGATATGAGAAAAAATGATGAAATTTGCTCATTCTGCTAGACGATCGCCTTAAGGAGATATGCGACATCAAAGTTTGCATTTTTTTTATTTATTTCTGACCTATTTTTTGTAAAACGTTAAACGAAAAATTCATTCCCTTTAATACAAGTCAAATAAAAACCTTCGAATTCCAATTGGAAAACATTCTAATTAGAATTTTTTCAGGGTTTTCATCATTTTATTTAACTTGTATTGAAACGAATGAATTTTTCGTATTCGATATTAGTTACTGTAATGATAGTCCAACGTTTTACAAAAAATAAGTCAGAAATATTGAAAAAAAAATGCAAACTTTGATATTGCATATCTCCATAACTATTGTTATTAGGTCGTGATAGCTTGAACATTTTCGACTCATAATCAAGGCATGAATATAGTCCTGCGAGGTTATTAATGTTTTCCAAATAACCCTGTGTATAATGCAATGAGAACGATCCACCTTAATAAGGATAGTTAGCTATTTTATAGGCATTTATTATCATAGAAAAAAACGGATTGTTAATTTGCATCGACCTTTATTATCATCAAAGGTCAAACATTAATTGCTGTAAAATACATGATTTTATCTTAAGATTATCTTGTAATTCGTTGCACAATAAATTCAGTCATTTAGATAATTTCCAGCTGTCTATCTCTGATCGTTAAAAACCTCATTTGAGATAATTTCTCTATCCCAATCCGGTTGACCTTTTTTACATCTGCGAATTTTGGTATATTATTTACAATGCACAATTGATCATTTTTGTATGCATAATAAATTATATTGATGTTAACACATATTTATATACTGCATTAATGTATCTTACCATCGTATTATTTATTTATCAACGCTTTAGTGGACTTATATAAAGAAAAGGATTTAATATAAAGAAAAGGAATTTTTAAGTACCTAATATAAAACACGTTTTATAATAATAAATGTACAAAAATAAAACATTTTTTAAAGAGAAATGAACAATCATTAAAACACATTAAAATTAATAAAAATATATACGATGATGAACATAAAAGTAAACAGTAATAATTAAAACTTTTAACAAAATAATAATAAAATAAAATAAAGAAAGAAAGTAAAAGGCAAATTCATAACGGTAGTAATTCAAGGAGAACAAAAAATAAATTAAGTCCATTAAACTGTTCTCAATTCTACTGGCACATTCGAAGTCTAAGTAGGTAAGTTCGGGTATGCTCCTACAACGAAAAATGTCAACGAATTTCGAGAACTTATTTCCAATGCGATGCATGCGTGTTATCAGTGAAATTAAGTCCTGTGGGCCCCTAGAAAGAACTAAGAGGAAGCAATCGGCTATCGCTGACTATTGTTGCTTGGTCTTACAGGCAGTAATATATTGGAATAATTGGAATATTATAATATTTCAAATATTTATATTCGTAATAATATGCTCATTGGGCTATGGCCGCATGCGAGAGAAATATTTTTAAAAAAGTATGTAGGTGATAATTTACAAATTATACAAGTAAGAATGGTAAATTATGGTAATATTAAATTAAGTATGTAAAGCAGTAAAAATTACAATAAATAAATAGTCATTTTTTAGTCTGAGTTACATAAAGGCTGCGAATTTATTAGAATGAATGGGTAGGTTGTTATATGATAGCATATAAAATATAAAAATAATTCAATAAAAAATATTTTATTCTGATGTAATGGCTTTACAACAGATATAAAAATAACTGTTATTATTGCATGCATTTTTCAAATTTTACAAAATATAGTTAAAATAATCGCTGTTTTCACGAGTGAGTTTTTTTGAATACGGGAATACTTTAATACATTACTTCTGTCATAAACCTAGACCTACATTATGGTAGGTCTTTTAGGAACGCATCTGTCATGAAAATTTTGCACTATGAATGAAGAATAATTTTATTTATTGAATTATTAATTTTTTGCAGGACAGATAATATAATATACCCGTATGAGCTTACATATAGCTTACATAAGTTTTACCCTTGGCCTAGTAAAATAATATTATGACAATTCACAACGGGGATGTGGTCTAACACTTAAAGTCGTTGCTCTTCAAGAAGTTAATTCATATCGATAGTAAAGGAAAATATATATTTTTTACTATTCACTTTGTTGATTTAAACACTCAAGTTAATATATTTGCCCAACCGGTTTCGTAAACAGGGTGATAAAATGTATTTAATTAACAAAATTATATATTAAAGAAAACACATTATTATTGCGAAGTTCCAATTTCAGAATGAAGTTCTGTGAATTATTAAACAAATTATTAATCAATTAGAAAAGACATACAAAAAAATCTAATTAACGAAAAAATACTTCAATTGCTACCAGGATTCGAACCAACGGACCCCCATTCTATCCGGGGATGGCGCGTTATCCAATTTCACTATTTTATGAAAAGCGGATTGCTTTAAAAACGGAATAAAAATGTTAATCAATTCAAAGGAGACTACATATAAAGTCGAAATTTTTTGTTAACTTACCAGACTGCTGTGGCGAATTTTTAATTCAAAATAAATCTAGTACCTACCCGACTACCTAAATATGAAAACATAGATTTAGGAAAGGATATTAAATATTGGAAATTATTAAAAAAAATTTCATGACAAAACTGGTTAAATTTAGTTGGTTATTTATGAAATTTCGATTAATTAATGTTTTATTTATTTCGAACGACTCAAATAATCTAATTAAAGATCAATATTTTAAATTTAAAAAATGAGTAAGCCAAATTTTAAAATATATTTTTGTGATCATTTTCCATGAAATGATTAGAAAATTCTGAAAAAAACATGATTTAATTTTCTTGGACCGTGATGTTTAAATTTTTTAAAGTGGTCTAATATTCAAAGTTAATAATAAATTTGACTAAAATAACCACAAGATATTTATAAGGTAAAAGAAGTTTAATTTTAGTAGTAGTTTCAGTTAAACGGCTAACTAGTTGGCAACGATTTGAAATCTCTTAGATAATCCACCGTCCTTGAAGGACGCCAAGTGTTGCATAATATATTCACCTATTTATTATTACTATATCCGTGCGGATCGCAAAAACAGATTGCAGTCCTATTTTTAGAGAACTGGTGTGTTTTGGATATGTTTGAAAATAGTGGTGATATAATTTTATTTATTTTGATACATTCAACAAAACTTTCGCATGCTTTCAGTTACATGGATATTTAGATGATGTACTTGCAATTACGTAGAAAAAAATACGTAGGTAGGTACGCTGAAATACTTTTTAGTTTTCTATTTGCTTATAATTTTTTGAAATTGTACAAATTATTTTTTGCCATTTCCTGCTTTATTTTTGATTTTCATTTTCTATTTAATTGCTGTAAAATATAGTTTTTTAAAACACTATTTTCAATATTTATTATAATATATTTATATACAAGGTGTAACAGAACTAGTCCAGAATACCTTACAGGTGGATTCTTGCTTTGATTATGAATCGAAAATGTTCAAGCAACCATGACCTAAAATCAATAGTTAAGGAGATAAGCGACCTCAAAGTTTGCATTTTAATTTCAATATTTCAGACCTATTTTACATTAGCTCTTACAGTAGCTTATATCAAATATGAAAAATTCATCCCCTTTAATACAAATCAAATAAAATGATAAAAATCTTCCAATTCAATATTCCAATTGGAATTTTTTCGGGGTTTTTATTATTTTATGGGACTTTTAGTGAAACGAATGAACTTTTCGCAATTGATATAAGTCACTGTAAGTCAGAGGTATTAAAAAAAACAATCTTTGATATTGCACAACTCCATAACTATTAATATTAGGTCATGGTTGCTTGAACATTTTCGATTTATAATCAAGGCAGGAATCCACCTGTAAAGTATTGTGGGCTAGTTCTGTTACACCCTGTATTTATTTAAATATACTTTAATTTTTATCTAGTTTAAGAAATCGTAGCGCCCGAAAGATAAGTATAAAATGTTATTACGATTTTATCTGTAAGAAACGCAAAGCTTTTTAAAAAAATATTTTGTTCATCCGATAATTAGTTATCTCTGTATCAGATAATTCAAGGCACGCTGCCGATAGTAGTAATCCCAAGTATGGATTTTATATTAAGTGGAGATAATTAAACAAGACAAACATCCACAATATTATTTTATATTTCTTTAATGCAAGAATTTTGAAGTGTATGTACTTACAGAACAATGTGTGTATGAATAGGTTGATAATTTGCATACCAGTACTCTAACTTGAACATGATAAAAGAGAAGACTAAAGTTATGAAAATCCGTTTTTTAGCTGGGAGCGTACTCGTGTGCTTCTGTTAGTCCAAACTGTTTGAAATTACAGAATCGAAGAAGCAAAATACTAATATGTGAAAAATAATTAGTGATGCTTAATCTAAAGTATAGAAAATAAATTAACAATTTTCGTAGCAATATACATACTAGGAAAAAAATTATGGACCTACATTAGAAAATAAAACTTCGTCTTCTTCTTTTTCTTCTTCTTCAGTGATCTCTCCATTGCTGGATGTAAGCTTCTAAAGTTCTCTAATCTTTTATTCTTTGGGCTTTTCTAATACACCGAGTACCCGCGATAGGTATAATATCATCGGCTCACCTTTTTTTCTTCTTAAAGTAGGCAAGTACAATAAATTTTATATTTCTTAATATATACATCAAGATATTAAGTGTATTAAATTTTTAATCAAAACTAAGTATGACGTATTTTTAAATTTTTTCTTAAATGTCGTTATATTGTTTTCATCCCTAATACCCCCTGGTAGTTTCATTTATATTTTCATCCCACTGTACATCATACAAGTTTGCGATCTTTTTTTCTTTCGGAGTGGTAATCTTACTGTTTTTTTTTATTTTTCTTAATAATTGCAAGGTATTGTTGTGTCCATTAATAATTTTAAATATAAATAGGAGTACATTCAATTTAATTATGTGTCTAAATGTCATTATTTGTAAGCTTTCTAACATCACTTTAATTCTCGTGTATCGATTTCTTTTTAGTATAATTCTTAATGCTTTATTTTGGAGTATCGTTAATTTTTCCAATTCTTCTTCATTAGCCAGTGTACAGTATAGTATAGTGCTGCAGTAGTTGATGTGAGGGACTATTATTGCGTTATATATATTTTCGCGCGATTCTGTTTTAATATATCTTATGAATCTTTCCAAGAGTGAAATTCGTTTTGCTATTTTTTTTTTGTTACATAATTAGTGGTCAATGAAATGTTTAATTTATTATCTATAATTATTAAGTATTTTATATCAGTTGTTTCTTTGATTGCTTCCCCATCGATATTGTTAATTCTTAGGCCAGCCTCTTCCTCTTTTCATGTCCCATAGTCTCCACCGCAGAACTCTTCTATCTATTCCCTGTCTAGCAACATGGTCTGTCCATTGCCGTTTTAAGTTGGCAATACGATCTACCATATCGATAACTTGTTTCCTCATTTCTGATTCTATCTCTCAGACTTATTGCTAGCATTTGTCTCGCATAGATTGCTGTGTACATCTTAGTTTTCGTATGGTCCTTGCAGTTAGCGTGATAGTTTCCAGACCATACGTAAGCACAGGGAAGATGCATGTTTCAATCACTTTTCTTTTTAAATTCATGGAAATATTTTCGAAGGAAACAAACACTTGGTGGTGAGACATTATAATTAAATAAATAAAACTAACTTAGTTAAACACCACTTATATTTATTTTCACTCTTGCGTTGTTTTTTGAATTGAAGAAGACCACACGTTCAATAATAGTTCAGGAGTTAGTATTATTCGTAAAAACGGAATAGGTAATAGACTAGATAATTTAGAGACATTAGAGATAAGAAAAGCCATTAATATGTATCATAAAATCATTAATAATCAAGTAAATTTATCTTTTAGTCCACTTTTAAATATGTTCCCCCTTAATAGTAAAATTCCCTGCGAAATCCCACTCCCTACCCCCACTATTGGTACTTCGTCCTTTCACACTAGTATATAAGCACATAATTTTTGAATGTTTAGGCAGTTAAGATTCTCCCTGAAGAAGCTACGGTCATAGCGAAACCTGTTTGGATTTGAAAATAAATATAAGTGGTGTTTAACTAAGTTAGTTTTGTTTATTTAATCATGGAAATATCTTTGTCTTTAAGGACATGATTAAATTTCACAAAATGCAAAAAATAAAAATTAATCCAGAGTTCGAAAATTTAAATGAACGAGAAATAATTATTAGATTCTATAGGTCCCAATAGTCTTGCCATCTTGGAAGAATGTTCATGATTATGACCAAATGATACCCCAGCCAACTGTTTAAGAAGGGAGTGTTGTCAGATGGGAGGTCCAGGAATCGGAGAAGAATGAGCAGGTACTAGTGAAAGATGCTTATGAAAGAGGCCAAATCCCACCACAGGAAAAAGAGATGAGACGTGACGTGAGTTTAATAACGCATAAAAGGAGACAGCGAAACGAACGAACATCAAAATATGTTTTGAACAAGTGACGTAGTATAATTTTTTGATTGGCTTTAAGTAAGTAATTCACTTGTTTTTTTATAATTCCATAAGCGTTTTATATGTTAAATGAAAAATCGACAAAAAATAACATTCAACGATACGCTTAGGTAATAACATTGATAACGCGTGACGTCAGTCGCAGATTAAAATGGAAATCGTCTCACGAATTACACTCCTCGCTCACGTACGTTTTGACCTGTCATTATTTCTAAAAATGTATATTATTTGTTTTATATTACATAAACGGTGACTAGAAAATCACTATCCCACAATAAATGAATTTAAGTTTGAGTTGAAAAGGATACCTTATGTATCGATTGTTGATAATTTATTGATGAAGGTTATTTCATTTACTGATTGTTTATTGATAAACTAATTGATAAACCGATATAATCCGAAAATTTTATTATCTCGGACATTTAATAAGACATCCAGATAAGTATTAGATTTTGTATCTCAAAATGCAGGGAAGAATTTCAGGATATCAAGGACCTGGAAGGACGATAATATAATGGCTGAAGAACTTGCCAGTCTAAAGTAGAGCTTTTCCGGTCAATTAATAAAAATACAATCTTTAAAGTAGCTTATCTCTATAACTATTGATATTTGGGCATTGTTCCGAAAACATTTTCCACTCTTATTTTAGGCAGGAATCTACTGGTAAGGTATTGTGGACTAGCTCAGTTTCACCCTTTATATTCAACAAGAGTGTCCAAATGCATTTATTCATCATTATCATCACTCTTGGCACTACAACCCCTGGTGGGTCTTGGCCTCCTCAATAATCTTCCAACGCTCATCTCGGTCTAGTGCCAGCTCTCTCCAGTTCCGAAGCTCCAAGGCAGAGATGTCTTTGAGGACGTTGTCACTCCATCTTAATTTTGGTCTTGCATTTAATACCAGGCCCAATCCAAACAATAAATGGTTTTAAAAGATTAGTTAAAAACTACATAAATATTATTTATATTATAAATTATAAATTTTATTATTACAAAAATCGATGATATCATTTACAATTAATTTCTTACGTTTTGTACCATTATTTTTATGTGCGCCTAACATTTTTAACCTGCGTGTATATGGTTATGCCTAAAGTAACTTTTCCATTTCAAAATTGAGTTTGCAATTTTTTTTTTACATATATATTACGTAGCAAGGCGATTTTTTTGCCACTGCAGAAAAAATCTTGTTTTATAAGTGACCTCCATTTTCATGACCACAAATGCAAGTCATGAAAATTTTAATTTTAAATGGCAAGGTGACTTTAGATTATTAGCCGTGTTAAAAAAACACATTGCATACATATGTACAAAAAAGGAAATGCAAGTGAAATACAATAGTATATTTAGGGAGAAGAACTGAGTATTAAAAAAAAGTATTAGGATATTTAAGCTAGTTTACTATTATGGCACATTATTTTTGTGAAGAAAAGTTGCCAATTTACTCTTAAAATAATATATTAAATATCACATATATCACACAATATGTTGTTTTATCACAAGATCGATTACATTTACGAATATTGCGTACATCTTTTTTTATGAAATATTCAAATACAAAATTAACAACTGACAAAAAAACTTATATAAGTATAAATTACTTAATAAAAACACATAACGCACATACAAATTTTGTATTGTTTTCACAATAAGTTACTTCTTACAAATAACGGCGGAAAAAACCCACACGCAAAAAGAACCTGTATTAAATTACATTTTACTTAGTGTTGAAACGAAGCCTTCAAACAGAAATATTTACAGGTTACAAAGTAAGTATTTCAAAAAAACGTATAACAACACGACATGTAACATTTTGTACTATTTTCGCAAGAAGCTTTGTCTAGCAAATAAAACGGAAAAAAAAAGAACCGGCGACCTTTCACAGCGCAGACAAACATACCTACTACCAACTAGACTGCTGAGCATGTAATTGAATTTTTGTATTTGAAATGAGAAGTATTAATTTAACAATCTTTATTTAATGTTATTTTAGAATACCGACACGACAATCCTTATCAAATATTCGTATCTTAATAAATATTTTATGACGAATGATGAGATGACACTTTAACAAAAATATTAGAATTGATGATCAACACCTAAAGTGGAATAGTCACAACATAGAACTTCTAAAAAGAATAAAGAAATGTATCTACATACATAAGGACTAAGGAATATTTCAACTACAAAAATTATTAAAAACGCCATTGTTCACTCTCTGCTCATATACGGCATTAACGGATGGAGAGGTTCTTATAAAGAAAATCTAAACTCAGTAAAAAATATCATAGAGGACCATTATTAAAGTAACACTGAAAAAAATCTACCTTTTCAACAAAACATCTTTTTAAATTGTTTCTAGTACCAAACGTGGAAGATATTTTCAAGCAAGTTTACGTACTGAAAATATGCAAAGAAAAAAACCTTATAGAAAACCAGGAATACTTCAAGTTTATGAGAAATGGAAACTAATTCATAATGCCTAAATTTAAAACAACCCAAATGCAGAATCACTATATTTATAAAGCCATTAACTACTAACTATCGAGATACGCTGCATCAGTAACTTTTCAGGGCAAATTAAAAAGATTAAAACCTTCCTAAAATCAAACTTAAATTCACAAATCATTAAAACCTATAGCTTTTTTTAAAATACTTCTACATTTCATATAAAATTACCTTTTATTACCGTATTATTAAATGACTCGAATGTGTACCTATATATAAAATAAGAACTGAGCCTCCCTCATCAGACCCAAGAGCTTCTCTTCACTGGTGAGGTCTACATGACTACAAAGTATTAAAAATAAATGTCAATTTGATATGTAAATATATAAGGATTGTATTTGTACCATATATTAAGTTAAATAAAAAAATGAAAGATAAACAAATTCTATTTAAAATTCTAATTGTAAGACTTCTGTTCTTTTGATTACCATGTTTGATACATTTTTATTTTTGTTCGCGACAAATTTATCAAAAAAAAATATAAAAAATATTTTAAAACAACACACTTCGTGCGAAATAAGTAATCATCAGGTTTCTTTTACATTTATAACATATGTGGGGTATAAAAGCAAGGCAGAAATATCCAGAAAAATTGATACGCAGTCATCGAGAGTTATTCATTTAAAATGCGCTGAATTCGATATTTTATAGGAAATATGGTCTATAAATTTAAAGGCAACATGATTTTGGAAGGGATATATTTTATGTATTTACAAAATCATTTAGAATGTAAATTCAGTACATTCTATATTAATAAACCTGATATTACTTGGTACCTTTGCTTTTATTCCCCACACAGTGAACGCCATCTCCTATCGCAGGTCGACGATCATTCTGGATATTACGATTTCATTTATTGTCGCCGGAAACCACACAGTCGAGTGCTACACTTATCCAGCCCCTCAAGTAACCCAGCCATGAGATGCGTCGTCTTCCTACGCGATACTAATACAACATATTCATTTAAATGGTAATGTTTTTTATATATTATTGACATCCAACATTCTGTCGGGATTACTCCCAGGTTAAAGTAATCGCCCTTCAAGTTTATTAGTTGTTTAAACGGAAATTTTTAAGATCATATCGAATCACGGCGTACAAACTGCACATACAATTTTGCAAAGTGTCTGCAAAAATATACACGTACATAGATTTATAAACGATAAAAAATATTATCGTGAATTATAGGCGGTGAAAATAGGTATTTTGTACTCGTCCCCATAGTTGTTATAATTTAACATTAGATTTAATTTATATGTACTTAAATAAGATTCTAGCAGGTAATATAGTAAAGCATTTAAATAAGCTGTGCGGCCTGCCTTTATTTAATGAGAATTAGGCGTCTGATACACATGCTTCTTTAGTGGCACGTGAGCATGCGCAGTATCGACTTTGACAGTGGCATGCTTATTAGTGGCATGTGTGTACGCACATTGCTAGAAATGAGCATGCCACCTAGTGGCATGCTCAAAAATCAACCGCCGGTTGATTTATAAGCATGCCACTGTCATTCACCATAGAGAAGGGGTATCTTTGGAGCATGTGTGAACAGACTTGCTTATTTATGAGCATGCTTATGTCATTCGCGGGCTTCGCGGCTAGTATTATCAATGCGATCTTCTCAGTCCACGACAGATGAAACAAATATGGCGCGTTGGGGAGATGATAAAACATTACTTTTCGTGACTTATTATATGAATCACGAATGTCTGTGGAATACTCGGTCACCGTTGTGTAAAAATAATATAGTGAGAAATAATGTTTACGAAACTTTATTAATAGGCAAACTAAAATCAAAAATGTGCGGATGGAAACTAGGGAACTTTTTTGATTTATTAGTTCACTTGAATTTTCTATTTCAGTTTGCAAAGTTTCCATTTTGAACAAGAACGTCTCTATTCTATGACAAGAGCATGCCACTAATAAGCATGTGTGTTTGATTGTTAGCTTTGGGCATGCTTATTTATGAGCATGCCACTAATAAGCATGCCAGTAATGAGCAAGTGTGTACAGTTGTTAGGGCGTGCTTATTAGTGGCATGCTCATTAGCATGCCAGTAAAGAAGCACGTGTATCTGTACCTTTAAGGTACCTATTCATATTTTTAGAATTCTAATACGAAGGGATTTTATCTGGTCTGTATTAGATTTAAAGGAAACAACTTGTATCGTTCATACAAATATGAGGTTTTTAGCTTGACTGGTAGGCGATGTCTCTCGTTAAGGGTGTACCTACTGCAGTAGGCCAAGATTTTTTTTCCTTTTTTTTACCAAAAGCGTAATTTAATTACAGAAATTTAGTATGTTCCATAAATGTGATTTCTGGATTCTGAACGCAAAATGATAATTTCATATTCTGCTATATAATATGCTAAACTACAAATGAGATAAAATATAAATATTTGTTTATTTATTGCGTTACAGTCTGAAACATTTTTTCATTATGTCACGGGATCGTAGCTGTTGGAGGCAAAAAAACACTGGAAATTAATTAAGATTTTAATAATTATTAAACTAATTCACTGGACATGAATGACAAAGAAACACCGTAATTGACACTAAATTTTGTGATTCGCACTATTATCATTAGAGAATTCGCCGCACTTTTGTGCGTCGCCAGGTCGTTCTGCTCAGTTCCGCACGTAAGTACCCACTCTAGGCATGTCTCTGGTAAATTCGCTTTTCCGTATTCGCTTCTGTGTTGCTTTGTCAAACAATTCTCGCCGTGCGCTTGTCATCGATTTTATACATAAATGTTGTTTCGTGAATGTTTGACCGGTTTCTCTATATTTCTAGTGATTACGAGAATAGTCCAGTTGATTCTAGATTCATGTGGACTGGTCGAGGACTTCGATAATGTGTAGTTATCATTGTTTTTAAACTCTCTTGACAATGATTATATTTCAGAGTATTTAAACATTATTTTTTTAATATTCAATAACCGTTCAGTAACCGTACCGTTGCAATGCAGACAAAATGAATTAAGCCCAGTAATTAGTGATGGTATTTTAACCGGTGACACACTAACCGTTATTTGAGTATTTTTTATTTGGCAACTAATTTCTTGCAATTCGATGGGCGACCATCGGCACCAGACAACAATGATATCTTAATTATCGATCATAGATACAATCAGATACAAATCTCAAGTAACAGTACCGAAAATAACCTGTTCAAATAACGGTTTAACCATCAGTACGAATAGTAGGTACCTACCTGGAAATATTAATAATTTATAATTGAGAGCATCAAAAGTACGGTCGTAAAAAAAAACTGTACATAATTACTTACGCAAAGGTACAGGGTATTACGTTGAAAGCCACAAAAAATATGTAGTAGGTTTTTTCTCGTTTAAAAGGTTTGCTTGCTCAAATAATATAGCCATCATAATTTTATTCCTAAAAAATTACATTTGAATACGGAATTAAATCCTCACTGTCAAAATAATCTTATCGAACCAAAAAATGACAAAAAATATCCGTGCGCACGACACGAAACCGTCGGACGCTATAGGGACCTGAACCATCGAGGCTGGTTTTTCGCTCGGAGTTTGAATTAACTGTTTTTTTTCTGTTAAGGCTGGACATTCACTGCAAATGCAAAATTCGGCGTTTTTTTAATGAAAATGTGGGTTTTTATTATTCATTCAAAAGTTACAGTCTAGAATGTATATTCAAGACTGTGATTTTTTTAGGGCAATAACTTAGGTAGAACCTTTGTTCTTATATAAAAGTAATAAACTGAACATTATTTACAATAATTAAGAAAATATAAGCATTAATCGAAAGGCCGCGGCCCAAAAAAATCGTTTTAAGAGCAAAGTTTTGATAAATATTTATATGTACGTATAATATATTTTTTTATACATATAAAGCTTACTTCATTATCTAGAATCTGTACTTAGAAAATTAATAAATGTTCAATATTAATAGTTATAATATTTTAAATTTGTAAGAAATTTTTACGTTTTTTGTTGATTTTAAAAGGCTTTTTATTCATATAAAGAGATGATTTTAAACAGGATATTATATTTATTTCCGTATTTTGAGGCTTTACTAATTAAAAGTTAGTTTTTTTATAAAAAACACCTAAATTGTTATTTTAAAAAAAAATTCCAAAGCATGAAATGTGCCGATAAATGACGCCGCTACCAACGGCCGTCTGTTTTAATTACGTATATTTTAATTTTTAATTACGTATACATTAATTACGTATATTTTACTCAAATCATTTAAAAAAATCTTATGGCAGTACAACCGTTTGTACTAATGAAGAATAGTATTAATATCAGCTGTAATGACATCAATTAACTACAAAATACAGTAATTATCTCAGTACATTTCATGTTAAACGAGGAGAGTACTGTAGTAATAAATAATAAGTATTTTTATGAAAATAACTAATTATTTATACTCGGCAAACTCGATTCTTTTTAATGAAAATTATAACTATTAGTACATAATCCTTTTTTTAAACAGAGATCCGAATACGCAATACATGTCGCATCAATATTTTTACTAGTTTCAAATTAATATAAAAGCCGCTAATTGCTATGAACATAAGACTTACTTGCTGACATGTCTAGGGGGGTCCGAACCACCGACCTCTAGATTATAATTTAGATTTTTATTAAAATTTTGATTTCGTAACGGAATGATAAACATAAGGAATTACGCACTGCCCGAATTCCTTGCAATATTCACATTGGAATAAAACTATGGAACCCTCTTAAACACCTTAGAATACTCTATAATTATCCATAGCAGTCGGAAAACGTCTACAAACGCTAGAAGCGACGGAATTGTTTTCTTCAATACTAGAAATGTATAAAATAATCTAGGAGATTCGAAGAACCAACGCGTTTTCTATAAATAGCAGGGCCAGTTCCGTAGCGAGTCATTGTTTGTCTATTTTGACGTTTTTACCGATGCGATATTAGCGAGAAACCGTAACGAAAACAGTGTTACTATCACGCGTTGTAAACCAAGCGACAGATAATTAAGTGGAACGCCTCTTTTACGCGATAGTGAACAGAATACACTCGGATGTATACCAGCGATAATAAAGTGTTCATTGACGAGTGATAAATTGCGAAATAGTGTGAATTAATAATAGTCATAGAATTCATGTTCAGTGACTTCGTCAATTTATTAAAATAATTAATCAAATATTAATAAATCATTAATTAACATCCTGTGTTTTCATTTGTCTTGCCACGACTCATATTTTAGTTACACTCGTAATTATGAAAGCAGATTTTTTTTATTTATACATGTACAGATACAAATAAAATATATTTATTTATAGTACATACATCTTTAGTTTGATTTAAGAATATTATTTTTGTTGTTATATATATTTACATCTCTGTATAACAATGTGTACATATATTATAGAAAGCTCATGGCATCATGCCCAATTATTAATATTAACTTGTAAAACATTAGCTACGATCCATTAATGACGACGGAAAAGTATTTTCATAAGTCTCCGTTATTACGAAACGTTACATAACAATATATATATATATTTGAAAACGTCATATTTTATTTAAATTTGTAAATTGAAAAATGACACAAAAATATGAAACAAGCTTTTGCTATTAATTACTATTTTTAAGCTTTAAAGACAGTAATTTGCTAGTTTTCGAGACGAGATTCACACCCTCAACCACTTGAACATCAGGCAAGTATCTTACCTTAAACCAACAAATATATTTATCAGGCTCACGTTGATTCGTTATTCGACCATTATATTATTTGAAATCATTAATATTTTAACAGTTGTGTTGATTACATTGTTGATTACAAATTATAATGTATTATCAATTAATTCTATTATTACATATTATTATTAATTCTCATTGTTTATTAAATAAGATTACACTACCTATATGATTGTAAGTGATTATCCCTCACCACACACAAGAATCTTAATTCTTTTTGGTGAGGTTATAACATATAATAATAATTTGATTGTTTACATTTGCTAGTTATCATTGTTATAAAATAAATCATATGTATCATCTATTAAATAAAAAATAATTATAAGTAAATGTAATACAAAAATACGTGAATTAAAAATTTAAAAAAGCTTTAAAATAATTTTTGACAAGATCTAAACTCCGATCGTTAAACCGAGCCTCGGTGTCACATTATGGTAATACCGAATCAATAATTCATACAAAAGTGTCGATAAGCGCCGTATCATTATGAAAATTTTCTTTTTTCGTGTCGAAGCCAAGGCGAAAATATAATTTTCAACGTAAATCAACGGCCAGACAAATATTGTACGCGTCGAATTCTTTGTGAGCTTCACAACACGACATTTATCTAAAATGATTACATTTGCCGATTGTGTCGATATTTACAGACACACAAGGTATTTCCGTGTATTATATCTTGCGCTACCGTGTTACCTGCAACATTAATTAAGTATTTTCCACGTGGTGTTGACGTACGGTGATTTGGAGACTAATATTTTAGTTAAATCATCGAATCATTATTAACTGTCTTGTTAGTAACACCCGAAGTATGAAGTTATTTTTTTTAATCAATTAGTGTATATTATAGATATCTCACAGAGACGAAACTGTATTAATTATGAGAAAGTAGGTATAGAAGTCATTTGGGTGTAACAGGACTTATGACCTGTCTTTTGGTAGGCTTAAGTGATCACTTTACACAATTGTAACATTCGCCATTTCCACCCATGATAGAATATACCATGCTTATTCATTTTTTGGAAGTTGTATATATGTTCAAATTGCGTGAAGCTTTCATATATGAGTTGTAAGCGCCTTTTCCATGCGGCCTGTACAAAGCCATTTTCATTCCCCTAAATCCCCACAGATGTCGCTAATGAGAAAATCTACAATTGATTTTACGGAATTTAGGGAGCAATATCCTTTTATTATGTGTAATGAAATTCATCCGAATACTTGCATTACACTAGGATACGCCAGGAAATATTATTTCCAATTTCTGTTAAATTCCTTTTTGACCAGTATTTACAATTCAGAATATTTTGAGTTTGTTCAAACATTTGAACAAACTCAAAATATTCTTATTTTTTTTATTATGTAAAACTAAGAAAGCAGTCTCTACGGGAAAACTTTCAGCATCAATATTTAGTATTAATCAAAACTGAATAATGAAAAAGAGTTTTAAAAAATGATTTTATTAACTGACTCACACTGTGTCCAAAATGTAGAAACTATATACAAAAAAATATTAATTATGCAACTTATCAAAAAAACGAACGTACAAAATTCTAAAAAAACACATCACCAAGAGATTACAAGACAACTTTAAAATCCCAAAATGCAATACAAAAAAATATCGACAAAATTTGACATACTCGGGCATAATTTTTTAACAATCTTCTAATCGTAATAAAAAATATACAAAATACAAAACAATTGAAAAACAAATTATGAGAACATCTCAATAAACACAACTAGACACCTTTACCCTCAAAACAAAAACATTTCACTCCACTACTTCATCCCATATTATGTACAGGGTTATTTGGTAAAAATTAATAACCTCGTAGGACTGTATTCCTGCCTTGATTATGAGTCGAAAATGTTCAAGCTATCATGATCTAATATCATTAGTTATGGAGATATGCGACATCAAAATGTGCAATTTTTTTATTTATTTCTGACTCATTTTTTGTAAAACGTTGAACGATCATTACAGTAACTTATATCGATTACGAAAAATTCTTTCGTTCCAATACAAGTTAAATAAAATGATAAAAACCCTGAAAATTTTCCAATTGGAAGGTTTTCCAATTGGAATTCGAAGGTTTTTATTTTTTTATTTGACTTGTATTAAAGGGAATGAATTTTTCATACTCGATATAAGTTACTATAATGATAGTCCAACGTCTTACAAAAAATAAGTCAGAAATATTGAAAAAAAAATGCAAATTATGATGTCGCATATCTCCATAACTATTGATATATTAGGTCATGATAGCTTGAACATTTTCAACTCATAATCAAGGCAGGAATATAGTCCTGCGAGGTTATTATGTTTTCCAAATAACCCTGTATATAATATAAAATATTCGTAACTATATGTAAAATAATTATATATGACAATGCAATGTACCTCATTGCATTGTCATATATAATTGCTGGAAGAATCAGGATCTCTTCGTTTGCGCGAAGGCTCTTTATAGCTGCGTGTTCCTCTTTGGATATATTGGGACGCGGAGGCTTAGCCTTTCTTAATATAGCGCATGTATCCTGTCTAATTTCTTCTGCGATGGCCACTGGAATCTTAATACCCCAGTAAACACAAACTTGAATTTCGCCATAGCACCAAAAAGCATTCCAGTTGACGACATAATCTGCGGCGTAGAAGCGGCATTGCGTAAGATTCTTCCAGCAGACAAAGGCAATGCCACAGTGATTTTGGACCAAGTAGACTACATAGCGAAGATGCGGGGACTTTTGGAAAGCAGCACTTATAAGAAAATCCAGAAGAATCCAACGGATAGAATCGACAGAAAAACTAGGGAGCTGGTCAAAGCTTCCAGTATTCCAGCCGATTTGCATTTCAAACTATTTGTGCAAGCGTCAAAAACACCAGCAATCTACGGGCTTCCCAAAATACATAAGGATGGAGTGCCACTAAGACCAATTGTGAGCGCAATAGGAGCGCCAACATACAAGCTGTCACAATATTTGGCCGGTCTCCTACAGATGCAGACGGGGAAGACGTCCTCATGGGTGAAAGACTCAGCACACTTCGTCAATATGCTAAAAGAAATAAAGTGTGAAAGGGGTGATATACTAGTCAGTTTTGACGTCATATCCCTCTTCACTAATGTGCCTGTGGACGACGCTATGAGTCTGTTGGAAGAAATTTATGATGAAGACATCTGCGCACTGTTTGAACACTGCCTGACGAGTGGATACTTTTCTTTCCAAGGTGAGCTCTTCCAACAAGTGGAAGGCGTAGCGATGGGTAATCCACTTTCTCCGGTGATTGCTAACTTTTTTATGGAGAAATTCGAAGAAACAGCACTGGACACAGCATCCTTTACTCCGAAGGTCTGGTGGAGATACGTCGATGACGTATTTGCAATCTGGCCGCATGGTGAGGACAAATTAGGTGATTTTTTGGGACACCTTAATTCACTACACAAGAACCTGAAGTTCACCATGGAGATAGAGAAAGACAACGTGCTGCCTTTTCTTGATGTGGAAATAAAAAAGAAAGCCGATGGGAGTTTCGGACACAGAGTTTATAGGAAGCCTACACATACAAACCGTTATCTACATGCGAACTCCCACCATCATCCTGCTCAAAAAAGAGGTCTCATCAACACTTTGGCCACGAGGGCCAAAAGGATATGCCAAGATGAATATCTACAGGAGGACATGATAACACTCAGCGACGCGCACTGGAATGCAATGGTTACCAGAAGCGACAGATACAACGCGTCATAAGTACGAGGTCTGTTCGCCCTGAAAAACATACAGAACCTGAGTGCAAAGGCATCGCCT
>JADDOH010013996.1:0-22481 GCA_016648135.1 Agrypnia vestita | reverse complement strand
TGTTGTGCAGTGTGTGGTCTAGCGTTATCATGAAGCAGCAGTGGCCTAGAGCGATTAACCAGCCTCGGTTGTTTAGCAGCTAGCTTTTCCATCATGGTTTTGCAGTTGCTGACAATAGACATCTGCCGTAATCGTCTGGCCAGATTTAAGAAAGCTGTAGTGAACGACACCAGCACTAGTCCACCAAACGCTCACAAGTAACTTTTTTGAGTCAATTTTCGCTTGGGGCATGGTTTGGCTGGTTCGGCAGGGTTCAGCCATTGCGATGAGCGCTTCCGATTATCGTACAGGATCCACTTTTCATCACAGGTAATGATTCGATTTAAAATCCCATCATTATTGTGCCGGTTGAGTAATGCAACGCAGCAGTCAACGCGCGTTTGTTGATTTGCTTCACTCAATTCGTGAGGTACCCACCTTTCAAGCTTTTTCACCTTACCAATTTGCTTCAAGTGGATTAAAACAGTTTTATCACTAACACCGCAGCCTGCAGCTAACTCGGATGTGGTTTGCGATGGATCCGCTCCACAATAGCCTTCAATTCTTCATTATCAACTTTGGTCTCCGGCCGTCCACGGGGCTTGTTCTGCAGGTCGAAATTTCCAGAACGAAAACGTTGGAACCAAAAACACACTGTGTTTTCTTTTGCGGCACCGTCGCCATACACATCATTAATCCTTCGAGCCGTTTCTGCAGCACTGGTGCCACGGTGGAACTCGTACTCGTAAATAACGCGATATTTCAAGTTTTTCATTTTGTAAACTGAGTGACGCAAAGAAAAAAACAATTGAGGAAAAAACAAATGAATTATAATTTTCAAAACACAAATACATGAGTAAATAGCTGTATTAATTTGAATTTGGAATTCCTAACCAAAGAGAAGATATTTGAGATCAAATTTGCCAGTACGGCAAAACGCCAATTTCATATGTAAGGACCTAATATATATACATATATATTTCAATAAAAATACGTTACTGATTTTCGACGGATCCATATCATTAGCATGCATTGTTTAAACTTTTTAAACTTACTTAGCTACTTTTTTTTGTTATATTGTAAAATTGACATGTATTACACATTACGCATTATCAACATGTATTTTTTGTAAAAGCCCTTAAGGTCGTTAATAAATAAATAAATTTAAAACAAAAAAATATTTGATGTCAAAAATATTGTTTTTTCCATCATTTTGATCCATCATCACGGTTGATCGAATTTTCGAAAAAAAAATTCGATCAACCCTGATGATGGATCTTGCTATGGAATCCGAAACGTCAACCAGGGAGGTCACATATACGCGGCAGAATATCCTAAAAAACTATACACAGAAGATTAATGATAACCGTTTTACCTCGATTAGGTATATGCATTGAATAACCCATAGACTGAAATTAGTTTCCATATATTATTTTATTCATAAACATAAACATCGATGACTGTTAACGACCCTAAATATAGACCTTGTACAACATCAACGTACAATGCAAAAACGTTTTATTAAAATTAGTAAAATTACTCGTTACGGAATGCACATTATATAAGGAACACAATATAAGGGTGGTTTCTAAACACTTGAAAACGACTAATTAAGTGGCGTGAAGGCTGTTTGATACCAATTTGATATTTTGGTTGTCTTTAATATTGAAAAATGTACAGATGGCTGCTATTTTCCTCAATTTATTTCATAAATTCGAATGGACTATACTATGACATTGTTTTACCTAGATTTCATAGCTGGAATTGATACCACTAAAAAAAAAAAGTGGAATATTAAGCATTATTCTTTTTAATGAATAACTATATATTTTCTTCAAAATTATGTAACATATACATTAGATTACATGGGAAAATTATTGTTTTTATTTTTTTTACTCCTTTCATAACGAGTATATATTCATAGCAATATTTTCATACGTATACCTATATACATCATACACAATTAGTTTTAAATGTCCTCGTTATGGCCAATTTAATCACAATAACGCTTCATACATAGATTCTATCAAAGATAAAATAATCGAATCCAACAATGTCAAAAACTCTAAATTTCAACTCATTTATTAAAGTTTTGAGATTTACAGTTTATTATTGACTATATTGTGGAGCCCGTAATTTTTTGTATTTTTTATAGAGATTGCGTTTGATTCACAGATTATCAAAATATGTAGACATGCACTTCTTGTTCCACGGATAGTTTTAAGACGTTTGTAAAATATTTAACAATTTTGAGAAGGTCAAACTAAATACTCTAAGAAAGTAAAATGTTATAGTAAAGAAGTAGCATTTTATTACAAAAAGGCAATTTTACTTGAAGAGCCTAGCCTCGTTTATAAACGAAATTTTAAACAAATTATAAAAACAGCGTCTCTTATTTTTTTTTACTAGGGAATTTAATCATACAGTAATTCATATTTTAAATACATCATAAATGTATATGGGAGGGGGAACATACTTTCGCCGTGACCAAAATCCCTTGCCAAAAGACGGGGTACAGTTCATATCTGTCAAATTGTATACTTTGTGGTTTGATTGGATTTTACCGATTTACTGGAATCGACATTTTGCCACCCCTAGCATTTATCAAAGAGAGACCAAAATTGTATTCGGATCTTTAAAAAATACCGAAAAATCATCACCACTTACTTTGGTTAAATGGAAAATATTGTGTTCCGCCGCTTTGGGCCCGACGGGGTTGCCACGGTTTTATTCAAAGGTGTTTTGACGGTGAAATTTAATCAAAGAGAAGGCGAAACCGCACCAGAAACCTATCGAATCGTTTTCTAACGGAAATTAAAAATTTTAACCCTGGACCACTCGCCCGGACAAAGCGGAGCGCGGAGCTTTTAGAATTTCGGGGGATTGAAAGGTGAGTTTGTTTTTTCTCAACCTCGCACCACACGATATCGTTCACATTATACAGGGTGTAAAGGAGCTAGTCCACAATATTTTACACATATACACACAATATAATTATTGTGAAAAATATAAAATTTTCAAGTCACAATGTCTTAATATCAATAGTTTTTTTTAATAGAGAAATGAAAAAGTTCACAACCGCTTAAACTTTTTAATTTCGAATATGTTCATCTTTAGATGTTTTTTTCACATTTTCTTATTCTTTTAGTCTCTTGCAATATAAAAAGATTTGTGCGTCTGTTTTCATTCTAATTGGAATTTTTATTTCATTCACATTTAATGCAATAAATTCGTGAATGTCTTTGTTGTATGATTTTCTTTTTAAAGTACTGTCGCAAAATGGTAGAAACATGCAATATTAAATTGTTCTCAAGAATGTAAATTTTCTGCAGTTTTCTTTATTATGTTTTCAATGAGTTTTTTTATAACAATTCAGTAATAACAATGAGTCAGTGGGTTAACAAATATTTTATTGTATCCATTATTTATATTTTCTTTCTTCAAACTACTTATTTATCAAATTTATACAAAAAAAAACAATGTCTTGGAACCTTTCAGGCATTAAAATTCACTGACTTATTTAAATGCCAGAATGGTTTGAAAGCTTCTTTTACAAAACACTTAAAGGTTTTGCGTCTTAAAGAACCAAAATGGATTATTAATATTATTGTAACTGAATCACTTTAAAAAAAGGGCCTTATGTAATTGATGTTTTAATTTTGTTTTAAAAGAATTTGGGATTGTAATTTTTTAAATAAGTCTTTCCGTGAACTCAGCGTAAGTGAATTTTCGTTGTGTTGAAAATTACCTATATGTTTTTTTAATTCAGAGACGATTTAACTTACATTAAAAAAATTTAACTTGACAATCTGATATTCCAAAGTGTAAAAAATCTTTTATATATATTAAATACTTGATAAATATAAAATAAGTAACATAAACTTGAGTTTCTTGAGAGATTAATCTATGAAACTAAAAAAAAATGATAATAATAATGTATTAAATCACTAATCATTGAGAGGTTCGATCAATCTTAAAACACGAGTAGTTTAATATATAATGAAACATAATTAGAGTTCATACAGTTTTATTTTATTCACGTTTATTTACGTGTTTATTCCATGTCGCAATATCAAGATATATTAATCTAGGTAGTCTATTTAATATTTAAATATAAAATTTAATACACAGCCGATATTTTTTTTCGTAACATATTACTATTAAGTACTGCGATAGCGGATTTTAAGCGATGTAGATTTAATAATATTATGTACTGTTATTTTTTCGCGATCATCGTAATATATTTCAGTCATCAATATTGACGTAACCACTCTAGGTCGGTCTTTGCCTCTTACAAGAATCTCCTCCGTTTTACATCAGAGTTCTCTAGTTGTATGCACAAGACTTCTGAGCATTCACAAAGGCACAGAGCGATCACCTGTATATGTCAATTTCACCCTAATAACGATGTGTAACCCTCCAGTCTGTTGTGCAGGATTTATCTCGCTGGTTGAGGACCATCCGTCTATACCGCGTGGCCCGCCCATTACAGTTCTCAAACGTTCAAGAATGTTGAGATGCATCCTTCGTGGAAAAGGCTGTAGAACTCCAGGTTGTGTTTCAGATCAAACAAAACTTATCCAACAGGGAAACAAGGTTCAATTCCGACTCGTTTAAAAGTTTTGATGACTGGTATTACTAATTTGAACGTGCTTACGTAAAGTGTATCCAGTCAATTTTAGGTTAAAATTAATTCAAACTTAATAATGAAGAAGAATTCACTATGAAAATTTTATAATTTAAACTAAAGAATCACATTTCTATGAAAATAAAAGCATTCTTGTTTTTTTGAACCGCTTGCGCTCGTTTAATTTATTAATAATTTTATGGTCATTACATAAGACAAACAGTAATGATAAGGAGGAAAATGTAAAGAACTTTCTCAATTCTCTAAACATTTGTTACAAACCACAAAATAATCTGCGCCTTCCATTACACTTTGAAGTTCAAGGCTTTAGATTAAATTCATTTGAATAGCTTGAGATCATCAAACATGAGGTAGATTAATATAAAAATAATATAAGAAATTAGTATGTATAATATAGATAATAGATACCTTCTAATTTAATTAAATCTAAATTTATTTGTTACTTTCAAAAACCTGTATTCTTATTGTTTTCGAAGTTACATTTCTAAAGTGAAATTTTAGGACACAGCAAAATGTAGGAACCTTTTATTTATTTATTTTATTTTGGGGAAAATTAACAGCAAATCAACATCTTAACAAATATAAAATAATGGTTTTAAATTTATGCCAATTACAAATTTTTCACAGAATATAGTAATTTAATTTAACAGTGAGTGGAGACGGTGAAGGGGAATGTGGTACGGGAGTATAAGGGAAGATATATTGTACGAATTAGTTTGGGTGGGGTTGTGTAGATATTGTTTGTTTTATGTTTCTTATCGTTGAATTGAAAATGTCAATGTGGTGATAGTTTGTGTTAAATGAATTTGTGGATCTGTACATAAAGGAGTTTTGTTTTGAGTTGGTCTTACAAAAGGGGAGATGAAAAGTAGGTGAATGTCTGTTATTGCGAGTTGGATGTGGTAAGATATTCGTTGAAGAAGTTCCGGACTATCAACGAGATTGTGTGTTATTTTGAATAACATCACCGCGTCAGCTATGTTTCTTCGACGAATTAGAGTCTGTATGTTAAAAAACGTCGCAGAGTCTTCATTGTTTAAATGAGATCTAAATGAACGGAGGTCTAGGTATCTTAGGAATCTGTTTTGGACGCTTTCAATTCTGTTTTCGTGTACTGCATAACCTGAATACCACACCTGAGATGCATATTCCAAAACACTACGAACGTATGAGAAATAAAGTGTCTTGAGGGTACTGAGATTTTTGAAATGTTTACATGTGCGTATGACAAAACCAAGCATAGATGATGCGTTGGAGATTATGCAATCGATCTGTTTGTTAAAATTTAATTTACTGTCAAGTATCACCCCAAGGTCTTTGCTTTCGGATTTGGTAGATAATAGTATATTTTTAATTGAATATTCATTAGAGAATAAAATTTTATTTCTTGTAAAGCGTACAATGAAGCATTTAGAAACATTTATTTCCAGGCTGTGGACATTGCAATACGTGTTCAGATGATGTAGGTCATCTTGCAGCCTTTGACAATCTTCTAGTGAATTTATGGGAGAAAATTTTTTCATATCATCTGCATATAGGATAGTTTTGAGTTTAAAAACAGTCACCAATATCATTGATATACATGTTAAATAGCAATGGTCCCAGCAGGCCGCCTTGAGGTACTCCAGATGTTACAATAACAGTGTTAGATTTAAACCCTGCAATCACTACAATTTGACTACGGTTGGATATATAAGAAGTAAGCCAACGATAAAGATTGTCGTAAATATCTATCTTTAAAAGTTAGTTTGACAGTGTTGAGCGATCAACCTTATCGAACGCTTTACTGTAGTAGTAGATAGTGTCCACTTGTATTCTGTTATCTAAGTTATCTTTGAGGTATTCTATGAAAGTCAAAAGAACGGTCTCAGCACAATTTCCGTCAAATTTGTAAAATGTCTTAAAAATATAGAATTGTTTAATATAACAATCTATTTCAATAACTTCAAAGGCAGCAGATGACAAATTTCAGTCATTGGGGTTACCAAATATAATATAATGAATTATGGGATACTTACAACCGGCATACCCGATGGGCCACCCTATATGCTGATGTATTAATTCATTGTTGTCAAATCAATATTTTTTATAACGGTGATTAATTTATTTGTTTTATAATGTTTAACTTTTTCGTTTTTATACGAGCAAAATGCAAATCGGCCCGGGAGTATCGTATTTTATGATTTTTTTGATTTTCTTTCTGACAGAGAATTTCTTCGATGGACATAATAAGTTGAATTGTTAACCTTGAACTGAAATATATGAGGATGTAATGTTATAACATAAGAGGAGCATGCGCATTCTACATCTTAGAGCAAGTTATGCAACAGAACACGTGTTTTTTTATGCATGCAAAAGAAGTATAATTTCTAATATACGTATATAATTACACGCACTAGTTTTATTAGGATTGATCTTGCTGTAAAATTTTTCTCTATTTTAAGCATTACCAGGGATATCAACAAAACAAGCATACCAGGGATATACCAAAAACATTTACGAGACGTTCTTATTTATAAAGCAGATAGAACAATAATTAGGAACTCTTGTAATATTATTCTTGTTCGAACATAGTATTAACTAGAATCATACAAAAACACCTGTTATAAAACCCTTTCAAATTAACGTAGATACTATTATCTCTACCTCTTTAACATAAAATTGTAAAGCTTTCCTCTTCTGTATATTCCCTTTCATTTAAATATCATTTAACGTAATTATTTCTTTGAATCGTACTAAAAAATAAAAAATATATAATTCCCTTTATTGTCTAAAGGACTCCAAATTAATTGTTACTCTACGTTACCGTTACGTTAAAGTTACGTTACGTCTAAAGTACTCAAAAACGTTACGCATGAAACTTCCGTTTTTCAATTCTGGCTAGTTTGAAGTTCGATTATCTTGTATTCATTGGAATTTTTGGTATTCTAAATTGATGTTAACCTCATAATAAAGTCACAACATCTTTTTTTCAAAAATCGTTTTTCATTTGTTTTTTGCCGTTTTATTTTTCTTTGATATTGCTGCGTCTGCGACCACGGAAAAATAAAAATCGCGTTATTTTCGAATACGTGTTCCGTCGTGGAAGTAATTGACGTATATGGGCCTGGTACCGCAAATGATAGCATGGTGCGTCTTTGGTTTGATCGCGTCTGTTCTGGGGATCTCGACCTCAACAGCCACGTGGAAGGCCGGAGACTTAAGTGGATAATGATGAATTGAAAGCTATGGTGGAAGCGGATTCATCTCAAACCACGTACGAATTAGCAACAACTTTCAACGTAAGCAAAATTGATTCATTTACGTTAAATTGGGAAAATAAAGAAGATAGCAAAGTGAGTACAAAACATTACTACCCACTCGCTAAGGATATGTACATTAGTCGATTCAACAAAAGTACAAACTTATTAGATGTCATATTACGATATCACTTCAGTGTAACCAGTGATACATACCATATTTTTTTGTTCTTGCAGCACACTCCTTTACCTCGTGCCTCGCGTTATATTATAATGCCGATATTTTACTTGAACCATCTTTTGCGGTCGAGCTCGTTAAAATTTCATTCATTCCTACAAGTCTAGTAATGCAGGTACATAAAGTAGTTAATACAAATTTGGAAAGAAAAAATAATATTTAATGAATCAAGGGTAAATTATAGAAGTCTCACAGAGATGAAGCTATTTCTATATGAGAAAAGTAGATGGAAGTCTCTTATCTATACCTATAAAACTCAATATCTGTCTTTCTGTCTGTCTGTCTGTTCTCTATACAAATTAACACACTTTGTCAGATTTGATTCAAATTTTTTATACTTATGCTTTAGAACCCGGCGAGTAACATAGGTGACATTTCTCCCCTATTATTTTACACTTCCCCTCCCCCTGATATATTTTCGATGCAAATTTGTATACCGTTTGACCGATTGGACTCAAAATTTGGAAACTTATCCTTTAGAATCCTTCGGGTAACACAGGTGACATTTCCCCCCTCTTCTTTTACTCTTCTCCTTTGGCTTTGCAATATAATGGAACCATTGTTTTCCCTCACAAATTTATTTTCAACTTTATCCTTAACCCGTGCAACGCCAGGTAAAAACAGCTAGAACTTAATATTTAATGCTTGCATTTAATGCTTTTCTTGCCATCATTGCTTTTCATCTGAAAGATCCAATTCATAGTTTTAGAACTCAAGAGAAAAAATACTTCAAAATACGCTAGACAACTTTTGAAGGTCTCGAACAGACCATATTTCAGTGTTGTGTGGGATAAATGCCAACGGTTTGCAAATATGCCAGTGGCAGATGACATATATCCGTTGACATGGAACATGCTCGCAACGCCCGTCTCAATGCAAATAATTTTAGCGAGACAGGCATAGTTTGATTTGACGAACTGCGTATATGTGAGGAAATAAATTATTTTAAAAAAATAGTGGCACGATCATTAAATGAAAAAAAGGTGAATTATCTCTGAAGAGTGGATGATCAGAGTCTTCTGGGTTTTTCAGTTTATTTAATCGGGTATTTACGATCTTTCTGGCTAACGTTTCACTTTCAATTTTAGGATCCATTGATGTCTAAACATAGATAATTCTAACGCAACAGACTAAGTTATTCACCATCATCAAGTTAATTTCATTGTCCTAATAGGATCGAGTCCCCCAAGACTCAACAAGGTGCTTTTTATTATCCCATCCTGTGTTGGCTTCTTATGAATTAACCAGTTTTTTCATTGATTCTCCCAGCTTAATTTTTAGCGGCCCACCGATCACTTCCTTGCGCGGTTGAGTGGAGGATTTCTTGGTAATCGTTTCTTTAGCATTCTTAGCCAAGCCTAACCAAGCCACCTCATTTGTTATTTCTCTATATGTAAAAATAGGGGCTCTATACCGAGTGTGTGCCTTATATCGGCACTTCTTACTTTGTCCACCAGTATGACTCTCACTATCCCTCTTAGAAAAATTATCTCAGCAGCCTGGATCCTTACTTTACTTTCTCCTTTACAATTACCACACCTTCAAATCTCACGGTCTTTGTTATTTGGCTTCCCGGCTTATCCTGTTCATATAATGGGTTACCAGAATTGGCGAAAGGGGGACACCTTATCTAAATCCTATTGATCTTCTCCGATATTAAGCCGCTTATTTTTACGTACTTCTTGCAATGATCGTACAAGGATTGAATTGCCCTAAGAAAGTCTCTCTCTATTCTTTATTTGTCCACCACTTTTCACAGAATGTCGCGTGGTATCAAGTTGTATTCTTTCTCCGGGTCAATAAATTCCATGTAAATATGTCCATATTTCCAGTTTTTTCTTTATATTTTTTTGGAGCTTAGTTCAATTTGGCAAATTCTGTAGACCTAAATAAATAAATATATTTTATAAATAGAATGAGCATAAAATGACATCAAAAAATTACATCTCAGGTATTTACGGTCGTTCAGAATCATTTGTTGTAAGTTACAATCGGTGAAAAAAATCCAATTTTTGGTGCTGCATGCTCCGTAAATGTTGATATTAGAACCTTTTTTTTAATGGTTTCTTCCATTTTGCTATCCTCTTCTACCTCCATGTACTCCTTAATATCACTGCATCAAGTTTCAACTCATTTTAATAGTCTTCCTCATACAATAATCTCTCAATCCAGTCCTTTTTGCAATGTCTTACGATGCCTGTCCATTGTAAAGACATTTTAAAACTTAAAACATAATACATCGAAAAAAAGAGATCAAAAAATTCAAAACTTAAAATTGTTTTAATGTGGCCCTTTTTAGTCGATAAAACTATCAAATCAAATATTTAAAATGGCGGAACTTTCCCCCATGACGCAATCATCGTGACTGAATTGACATTTATTTTTATTACTTATTATGCTTCAACAGGCCGGGAGGCCCAATTACAGAAGCGAAATAGATCACAAAATACCCAGGCTTGAGTAAATCACACATGTTAAATTGTGATCTCACCGGGAATCGAACCCGGAACCCTCCGTGTGAGAACCCAGTGTCATACCCACTGCGCTACGATGGCCGTATGTATGTAGTATGTACGTATGTACGAGGGATATACGAGGACATGACGAATCAACGCGATATACTTGATAGTTAGATAGAGAAAGAAAAAATATTCATCGTGTAAGTCCAAACTACTAACAATAGCTCTCTAGGGTTAAATTGCAACATCTCAATAAAACATGTTTTATTAATAAATAAAAATAATACTATTGATCAATTGTACTGATCAATGAAAAAATATTTTAAAAAATACTCCATTTTAAAGTGAATTGCAACTTTTCCTGGTCATTTATTGAATACGATGTACAAAAGCGTACAGGATAAATGAATAAGAATATTTAGTACTTTCAGCGTCGGATCGAGCTGTCGGAAAGCTTCAAGCACAGAAGGACGCTTGAAAATTCAATTTAAGTTCAGTATTGAATCAAAATGGCGGTCATAAATGTTGGCGAATATTAAAAAAGAAATTGCAGCAGAAACGGTGAAAATATTTAAAGTTATATCACTATTCCACTAACGAAACTTTACGACCAGAATAACGTTTAAAATCCGGCTGGCGAGCGCATAGTAAAATTGCAGCATGCATAGAAAACTTTGAAAAAAATGTTATTTTCTTCATTAAAATTCAATGTTTATGTTGTACGAACATGAATATTTTTTTAATTAATTTTAAAAATGTCGTCACACAACGTGTAATGTGTAAAGTTTTAAGATTTATTTTTTGATATTCAAAATTATTTTGTAGATTTTATTATAGTATTTTACTATATTTTTTTTAAAATTAATTATTTTAATTTTTTACCTTTTGGGGCGCCAAAAAAAAGTATAATTTTTGAAAAATAGTGTGTTATGACTTTTCTTACTTATGAATTTCACTTCTGAATAATATATCGAAACGCAGATTGACGTTTATGAATATTGAATCAAATCTGTATAAAAAAAAATTGAGTAAAGATAATGCGTATGATATACACACGTAGTGTATTCAAAAAATATCGAAGCTTTGATCGGCAGAAATACATTTATTCGTACATTTACTTTGATCTCCTTCAATGAAGTCCTCCGATTTTTCATGCACACACCTCTTTCAGTTGTCATTTGTTGGAAATACTTCCGGAAAATATGTTTTGGAAGGCTGCTGGCTCATTCAGATCGTCCTTTTAATCGGTATTTTTAACATGGACAATAACCAGCATCACACCGTGTATGTTATATTTCTGCATTAACCCTGCTATTAACAAAAAATGCTAGTTAGCACCTTTTTGAAACTGTGCAAGGTAGCATTCAAAAAATATATTTCGGCGTATTCATTGCCTAGATGTTGTATTCAAGATATTGGCGAGTTGCTTTGTGCTATGGTCGAAGTATTGTTACAGTACGGTTGTACTGTTCTGGTATTCCTGGCAGGTAATTGAATTCTTATTATTTGTAATAGATCAGGGCTGTTAAAATAATTACGCAGAATTTTAAAAAGGTTTTGAGAAGAGCAGTCCCTCTCATTATCAGGTGTAATTCCCGATCCCTCAAGTAGGTAACCATCTACCTGGGGATAGGGGAAGAAAAAAGAAGAGGAGACCCTTGTAGCACAGTGGGCACAACACTGTCTTCTTACACCGAGGGTTCCCGGTGAGGTTACTCTTTTTACTCTATCATAAATGGATTTGCAACACATACGTCTAAGGGATCTCATCTTCCCTGCACAGTCTACTTTCGTTCCTCTTCTGCCCGCTCCAGGCTTCACTTCCATTCATCAGTATTGGTACTAGAATTCCATTGTGTACCTACCTCTGTCTTGCATAGGTAGACAAGTTTATTCAAAGTTGCATTCAATGCACTGTAACGTAACAATAAGCTGAAAATTAAAAATTTCATAAGTACAGTATACATATGAATTTTGTTTAATTATTCCTTATTTACTCGCTGAATCATTTGTATTATATATTATAATACCAATTTTTATCTCTATACCTACCTATCTGTTGATCTTAATTTTCTTCACTTTATTGTAATACTTTTTAGATTATTTAAATAAGTTTTTTACCTACCCTACCCTTTTCTCGTAATCAGTGATGCGACGTGCAGACAGCATCAGACAAGTAAGAAACATTAAATACCAAGCGAAAATCAGATCGGAAGCTGTGAAAAATAAAAAAGGGTGAACACAGTTCAACGGATGAAGGAGATTAAAAAATTCAAAAGGATTTCAGAAGGAATAAATACATAAATAATAGCAAAGCTGCTGTAGTTTAAAAATCAGGATAAAAGGACTAACACCGCGAGCCCGTTTCCGTAAAAATAAAGCTAGATGAATATGGAATGGTAAGTATTCGATGGTTAAGTTTACTAAAAATATTTTTTGTTTTTATTAAGAAACTCTCTGCGAAACAACATTCTGTTTAAATTAATAAGATAAACAGTATTGATTGATATTTATTTTATAAAAATAATCAATCTAGAACTTGTTTAAAATACATTTAAAAATATAATTGTAAAATACTACAATAAATTGAAAAAATTCTGAGAGAAGAAATTAATTGTTTTTCTACTTAAATTCTGAGTCTTCTTAACAATAAAAAGTATTATTTATAAATAAATAAGCATATTAAAATATATATAATACATAGTCTACAAAGCTATTCATATGTGAAAGTAGGTATGGAACCCTTTTAATCCGAATTATAAAAATTCTAAAGACGCCTGAAAATTATTTAGAATTTTTACTTTTTTAACCAGTTTTATATTCACAATATTTTTGTGTATGGGTAGAATTGGTATACTTTATATTATAAAATGAATGTTAAATTATAAAAAAAACGTGTAAAATGATCACTTAAGTTAGCCATATGATAGGTCGTAAGTCTTATAAACACCTGAATACTTCCATACTTACATTCCCATATAAAAATCTTCGTATCTGTAAGATATCTATAATAAATCTTGATTTATTTTCGCCCGTTTCTACGGTTTCGCAGCTGTTGTTAAAATATTATTATGACATGAATTAAATATATTCTGCAGCTGCAACGTAATTTACAAGCACCTCAATCTTTCAAACCTTTCTGTATATACTCTCGCATTCTATCTATTTCCAGAGTATTCAAAAAAAAAATTCAGACTGTTCGGAAAACCTTCCGGAAACCGGAAAAAAGTTATGTGCAGTTTGTTCCGTGACAATATTATATGTACATATGACATTTTACCTCATACAATAATATAATTTACAAAAATGCATTGTGATTCTCCGATCTATATTTAGTTTAGTTTACCTTTTATATTTTATCTTTTTACTCCCTTTCTTTTAACTCGTAGCGTCTGCTTGCTTGTCTGTCGAAAAATCTTTTGATAGATTTTTATCCCCTTTTCAGTGATCCAATCGAGTTGAAACTTTGCAGGCAGACTCATGGCAACGATAAAAATGAACTAAAAAATTTTTGTTTTAAAAAATTAATTATTATAATATAATTTTGGATTTTTCGAAATTTTTTATTACTCCCTTTCGTAGCGTCGCCCGATTCAAGCCCAACACGTAGGGTAAGCGCCAAACCTTTTTTTTCGTTTCAAATAGTAAATGAGAAAGGGAGTGTAATAAAAACTTGGTTTTTATGGGTTAGTTTTTTCACACGTTAACTCATATTGTGGAAGCACATCAGTATACCACGACATTAAAAAATACCCCAGAAGCTATTGTATACCGTGCTGGCAAATATGTTGCGGTGCTTTACATCGCTTCTATTCACCAGAAGCGCCACCATCACATTTTACAGAACACCATAAAAAACGACATGTAGTTTACTGCTTTAGAATGTTGAATAAATTTTTTCCACATTGAGTGCAGCAGGTTTTGGCATAAAAGTAATTATTTTAAAGGTGTTTTAAAATCCCGAGGGTATGATAAAATTTTTAACGATATATTTTTTTTTTAAAGTATATTTCGCGTTTTTTGATATTTTAAATTTCTTAAAACAATTATTAAGTACAATGAGATGTTTGAATTAGATGCAATTTATTAATTATTGTTAAAATAAAGATTTTACATGCTACCTCTAAAAAAACAGAACTTCTCGATATTAGATCTCTTACAACAAAAATTGGAATATGCGATGCAATTAAAGTAATGTTCATCAATCTGTAACGAATAAACTAAAGTACAAAATGAATGAGTATTATTGTTATTGTATTATATTAAATTATTGAAGTAAAACATTAAATCAAGTATAATAATATCGTTTTCTGTTCGTCCATCCGTCTGTCTATCCCCGTAAATTCGTGTTACGTCCGTAATTTCGTCCTAAAATACGGCAAAAAAAGGGCCGGAGACGGGCACGAACTCCGGGCAACCAAACCCGAACCGGCCGATTATCGCATGTTGCTACGGCCGCCTCTCCGTAGATAGTTTAAAATATATACTAGTGCTTAGCAAAGACGTGAACCAATGTTTCGTGAGTTTTCATGAGTTACAGCTAGTATTCTATAAACTTTAAATACGTACGAAGTTAAAAATGAAATATTCAATGGCGACACCATTTTTTATGTACGTGTTCTGGGAACAAAATTATTGGATTTGTCCACTGCGGGATTTTTATTTAATTAAGATGAATTATAGAAATGTCACAGATACGATATATACACGAGAAACGTGTATGAGAGTCTTTTACACGGTTTCTCAGGGCTAACAACCTGTAATAAGCTGGCTTAAGTGATCACTCTACACAATGCAACTTTCACCATTTCCATCGAAAGAACATCCACAGACTATCAAATTTTTTAATGTTGCATAATATCTGTTCTAAATTGAAAAGTTTCATATATTTTCAGGGATTATGCTAGAGAAATTTGTTGTCCTTATTTTTTTTTATGAGTTTTATGAATTAAAATAAAAGACAGCGGCGTTCTTTTCTCACACTAGAGAATTTAAGAAATGTCCGGGTACTTGCTTGTCTGACGAAAAAACTTTGGATCAATTTTTAACCCTTTTCCCGTGATCGAGCTGAAACTTTGCAGGCAGACTCGTGGCGGCAATAGAAATGATCTAACAAATTTTCGTCTTAAAAAAATTAATAATTATTTGTAATTTTGGATTTTTAGAAAATTTAATGTTTTTTCAGATTGGAATCATTCTGTATGAGTAATTAGCCCGACGCGTGTATAGACACGAAACCTGATTCAAAGCGAAAGGGGGTATTCTAAAAACTTGGTTTTTATGGGTAAGTTTTTTTTACATGTCGCTAGCGGGAAGAGGTCGGTTCTAATTCTTGAAGCTGATTCGATAATTCCTGCGTTAACTTGGACCCGCCTGGCGCCTGCAAAAATATGCATTCTTTGCATTCTGCCTTTCCCATGCACTGGTCACCGAGAGAGTAACATTATCATGGAAATATGATAGTCGATTCAGATTTACGTAGTTTTGATATTAAATTTACAGTTAACAGTGCTAATGTTAAAATTGACTTCCTGAAATGATTTTCCTGAATTTAAAGATACATCGACGTCGTTCTAAAATCAAACATAATAATTTCGTTGTCTGTCCATCTGTTTGTCTGTCCGTTTGTCCGTAACTTCGTGTAACGTCCGTAATTTCACTCTAATTCACGGCTAAATAACAAAATTAAGCGGCCGGAGATGGGGTGTAAACCCCGGGCCAGCAAACCACCAGCTGCAACGTAGCGATATTGCTACCGCCGAGCCTACGCAACCGGCCAAAAATACAGTACATGTACGACTTAGCAAAGACGCGAACCATTTCATGTTCCGCCCAGCATAATTATCAGGGTTTAAAATAGTACCATTAACTGCTGGTCCTCGTGAAATACCTCTATATTTATATTGCTTAATTCTCCACATTTAAAATAAAGTAAAAGTAATAAAATTTTATTTATAATGAAACAACTCTTTAGTCTCGTAGTCCAGGTATCAAGAGATAGATGACTGAAGGGAATAAGGTGAATGGTGCCTTGAATACAATAAAAGTTAATATTATAGTTTTTTATTATAAAATATTCTAGAAAAATACTTTGTCTTTCCACCAGTTAATCCCTAGTTATTTTTATACTTGCTCTGATATTAGAATATGGTTTTCATTACTTTAATTTATTATAACCTCTCTTAAAATTAGAGGTTGATTTAAAAATATAATAAATTATACCGATCTAAAAAAAATAATTCAAAATAAAAACAATGTTAAAAAGTACTGTTGATATTAAGATTTTTTGTATTTATAATGTGTTTCCTTTAGAATTGCTTGTTTATTATTTTGCTGCACAAACAATAAGTCTACCAGACTGTGAAATGAAAAATAGTTGTTAGCTTTTTACCAATAAATGAAACCTTTTAAATATTCTATTTTACAAAAATACACAAAGAAATACCTAGACTTTATTAAAATATTGTTTATCAAAATACCAAAATAATGTATTTTACTTATTTAAACATTTAAGAGAAAAGGAGGAGGTTAATAAAATACGCTAAAATATGAATAGACGTGTAGTCAGTTTAATATAATATTTCAGTTGTATTTTTAAGAATTAATTTTAAATATTAACTACTCATATTTGACTTCTGTGTGTAGTTTTTTAGGAATATTTTGCCATGTATAACCTTTCGGATCCCATCGTAATGTCCATCATCAGTGCTGACGTGGCGATTGGGTCTCATCACACGAACCAGATATTGAAGTTTTCGGATTTTTATCGTTTTAATATGGTATTTTTCTTTATTCATCCAAACTATAACATCTTCAAAAACACATTCATATTTGTGAAGTTGTAATTTTTCATACAAAGTTCTGTGAAATTTTTAAAACCAAATTAATTAATCAATTAGAAAAACATACAGAAAAATCTAATTCACGAAAAAATATTAGGCTACTACCAGGATTCGAACCCGAGCCACCTTAATGAAAAGTGTGTAAAAAAATTCTAGAAACATTTATTGACAGTAAATTTTAGAACAGCATTCATTCGTGTATTTAATTCGAGTCCGGTGACTTTTTACACACAAAATAAAAGTTTTAAATTTTTTGGTATTTTCATTTAGCTCCCATAGTCACGTCCCGTGACAATACAAACTTTAGTGTAAGCACATTTTTGATATCGAGTAATTTAAAAATGATTATTTTTACTCCCAATCCGAATAAATCACTTTTAATGAGATCACTCCTGATTCTTGGTGACAAACTTTGCAGTTTCAAAGCTTGACAAATTCAAAGGAAAGTGACATTGGCTTTTGCGTTGGCAAAGACTGTATTACACGATTCCCCGAGGTGATCCCAGATGATCCTTTTTGGTGGCAGCTTCAGGATAACGAAATTTCTGAAATAGATTTATGAAATCCTAACACCCATCTAAAGAATTTACGCATCCTATTACAAATTTTGGTATAGTATAAAGGGATTCAAACTAAATAAAAACTGTAAAAATGAAAAAAAAAACAATAACTTATAAGAAAAAACATATTAACCTTCGAAGTTGAAGTTACGGTATAAAAGATGATTGGAACAACCCACCGAATTAAGTTTCGGATTAATCGTTGAAGAAAATAAAATAAATGAACGGTTTTGTTTTTATACCACTCAACCATAAAAACATAAAATTTAAATATTAGGTCCTTACATATGAAATTGAGGTTTTGCCGTACTGGCAAATTTGATCTCAAATATCTTCTCTTTGGCTAGGAATTTCAAATCCAAATTTATACAGCTATTTACTCATGTATTTGTGTTTTGAAAATTATAATTCATTTGTTTTTTCCTCAATTGTTTTTTTCTTTGCGTCACTCAGTTTACAAAATGAAAAACTTGAAATATCGCGTTATTTACGAGTACGAGTTCCACCGTGGCACCAGTGCTGCAGAAACGGCTCGAAAGATTAATGATGTGTATGGCGACGGTGCCGCAAAAGAAAACACAGTGCGTTTTTGGTTTCAACGTTTTCGTTCTGGAAATTTCGACCTGCAGAACAAGCCCCGTGGACGGCCGGAGACCAAAGTTGATAATGAAGAGTTGAAGGCTATTGTGGAAGCGGATCCATCGCAAACCACATCCGAGTTAGCTGCAGGCTGCGGTGTTAGTGATAAAACTGTTTTAATCCACTTGAAGCAAATTGGTAAGGTGAAAAAGCTTGAAAGGTGGGTACCTCACGAATTGAGTGAAGCAAATCAACAAACGCGCGTTGACTGCTGCGTTGCATTACTCAACCGGCACAATAATGAAGGGATTTTAAATCGAATCATTACCTGTGATGAAAAGTGGATCCTGTACGATAATCGGAAGCGCTCATCGCAATGGCTGAACCCTGCCGAACCAGCCAAACCATGCCCCAAGCGAAAATTGACTCCAAAAAAGTTACTTGTGAGCGTTTGGTGGACTAGTGCTGGTGTCGTTTACTACAGCTTTCTTAAATCTGGCCAGACGATTACGGCAGATGTCTATTGTCAGCAACTGCAAACCATGATGGAAAAGCTAGCTGCTAAACAACCGAGGCTGGTTAATCGCTCTAGGCCACTGCTGCTTCATGACAACGCTAGACCACACACTGCACAACAGACGGCTACCAAATTAGAGGAGCTTCAATTGGAATGTCTAAGACATCCACGGTACTCTCCGGACCTTGCCCCAACAGATTACCATTTTTTTCGAAATTTGGATAACTTCTTGCAAATGAAAAAATTCAACTCCTATGGGGCCGTTCAAACCGCCTTCAAAGATTTTATTGATTCCCGTCCGAATGGTTTTTTTAGTAAAGGGATCGATGAACTACCTATGAGATGTCAAAAGTTCATAGATAGCAATAGTACATACTTTGATTAAATAAATATATTATAATAAAAAAAAATCGGCTTTATGTTCCTCCCATACTAAACGCCAATTTCATATGTAAGGACCTAATATATACCATGTTTTAACGTAATAATGGATTTATTAATATTACTTGCCATAATACAGAATGTTGACGTACTTTTAATATATATTTCGGCCGCCAGTTAAGGCTATGAGAACAGTCCGTAACATCTTTAAAGCGTAAAAAAAATTCTTCTTCTTTTTTCTTTTCTTTTTTTTTCGTTACTTATTTTTTTTTTTTTTTCTTTCTTTTTATTTTTTTTAGCAACAAGTAAAAGTACCGTCCCAGTGAAATAATAGTAATCATATATCAATAAGAATAATTCCATTGTCTTTCTGTCCGGAACTTCCTACAACGTCCGTAACTTTAAAAAAAACTTTCGTCAATTATTTTTAATACATTCAAATTCTCCTCTCTCTTTTCACCCCACTCTCTCACCAGGATTTATATTCTATATTAATTTACACCGCTTGCTAAATCTTACTTAAATTTTACATACTTATTCTTGAGGAACCGACATGTAAAAGTACGTCGTGTTTGACGGATTACACAAAGAAGATATTTTTTGTTAAAATTTCAACAGCGTTTCTTTCTATTTAGTACATTTAAGGTACCATTATTAATATGATAGATAATTGCGGAGTATCTTGCTAATTTTGACGGAAAATAAATTGTTTTATTACGTCTATATATAAAATAATCAACGCAAATACAATATAAAAATTATTAATTTTTGTTTGTTTGTTTGTTTTTTTTTTATTGAGGCAATAATGGCACCCTTTTTTTGTTATAAATAACATCAGTTTTTGTTTTTTACAGTGCTAAACAACACAGTTATACATAAGAAAATTATGTACATAACTGTATTAAAAGAAAATAACACATTTTGGTTAAATTTGCGCAATAAACTTTTTTATTTAACATATAAATAAAATAAAAATATAGTTTAGGTAAAATAATTTAAATTGACAATCAATGTTTAAACTTTACATTTTAAAAAGTCGTCTTTTAATTAAAATGTTGCTCCTCTTTTGAATAAAGTGCAATCTTTGACCTTTCTTTGCGTACTTCATCGCTAATAATAAATTAGTTTTCAAGTTGCGGGTTTAAATATATATTTTACCGAGTCAACATGACCAAAGTTTTGATTAATTTTTAAGAGTTTGTGTTCCAACTTTTTAATATACACAGGCTTTGCAGTTATTAAAGAAAAGAGGACATTTGTTAGTTAAAAATGAGTCCTTCCTTCTCACTACTTATGTTTTCAAAGAAAAAAAATAAGTCCGTGGCATTGCAACAAGATACCTGCGAGTAGTTAAATCTCACTTTAAAATTTAAGAAGCATGCCTCTTTACATCAATTCCGGCCAAAGGGTAAAAGAAAATTAAGGGCGGTTAGTTTAATGCCTTGATTTGTAAAATTTAATCAAATTGATTGAGAGGTAAGTATTTAAAAAGTTATTACTCTTTAGAATTTGGAAATTTACATAATATTTATTTATTAATTATTATCAACGCCCTAGTGGGCTTTTAAAGTATTATATAAAGTGCAAAAATATTATACACACCTAACATTAAACATTTTTTTAGACAAACAATAGTACGTTTTATTATAATAAAACAAAATGTGAGAAATAAAAATATAAAATATATTTAAAATGGACAATCATGAGAACACTTCAAAAAAAATATAAACAATGATTAGTAAAAAAGTATAAAGGTATAATTAATATTGTTTTATCAAAAGTAATAAATCAAATTACGAAATAGTAGGTAAAAAGAAAATTCAGAATGGTACTAATTCATGGAAAAAATAAAAACTTCAGTCCATTAAACTGTACTCAATTTTGCTGGCATATTCCAACACTAAGTAATTCTATAGTTCAGTTATGCTCCCAGAACGAAAAATGTCAACGAGTTTCGACAACTTATTTCCAAGGCGGCACATACAATGAAATTTGAGATGTATCCTAGATAAAATGAGTTTACGCGAATCATAGACAGGAGATACACGCATTGAATCACATAACTTATTTAATTAGTTTAAATTTACAAACAAAATTTATTTTTGGGTTGGATTGGTTTAGGTCAGGTTTAGTTAATTGGTTACTTAGTCAGTTAATTAGTTAGCATTGTTTTATTATGGCGATGGTGATAATGGATTTTTGGATTTTTTCTATTATTCATAAACAAAATATAAGAATTTATTATTTCACAACGATTTTCTTTGTCTATGGTTGACGCGTCGTGTTTAGATAAAATGATTCAAATGTCAAAATTTATGGTGAATTTTTTTAAATTTTAGTGTTTTTAGAGAGAGATAACTTTTTGATACTTGCCTATCAATCAATTTGATTTCATTTTTGAGGTCAGTTTTTGAGACACTCAACTATACTGGGATACTTTTTCTTTAAAAAATTAGAGTAAGGCCATGTTCTGCAATAAAATTACCCATTACCGAAAGTTAGCTTTAAAAATTCATGTTCAGGCGACTAAATTATTTATTCAGGCCCGGTTTTTTCAATAAAACAGTTTCATCGAATGTGCAGTTTCGTTATTGTACTGTTTTTGTACTAATAATTTAATCAATCGAGGTATAAAAACAATTTTTAATGATTATTAAGAGTTTCTTATGAGAATTTATAATAATCAATATGAACGATTTCTATTGTTTGTTAATCTTAGTCATAATGTCACGCCGTTGCGTCACCGTCCGGCTGCGTGATATTTATGGCTACGATGCTCCTCCCCCGGCATAGCAAAACTAGAAAGCGCTTTTGTTCTGTATTGCAAAAGTTCAATTACAAGAAAGCGGTAAACATCCCTAAATCGAGCACGTTTTCTGATCGGGTAGGTGCTAGACACACCTATACATCCCAAACAATAGGATAGGTTACTTCTCTATGGTACTATTTCAATTTCAAATAGGGGAAAGTATAATATTTATGACCCAAAACCCAAAACACTGGTGAATTAATTTTTTTAGAAAAGAAGGAATGAACGAA
>JADDOH010013995.1:0-48746 GCA_016648135.1 Agrypnia vestita | reverse complement strand
CGACCTCAGAAACCGCCCCGTGGTGACGGGGCCGGAGATCAAAGTTGATAATGAAGAATTGAAGGCTATTGTGGAAGCGGATCCATCGCAAACCACATCCGAGTTAGCTGCAGGCTGCGGTGTTAGTGATAAAACTATTTTAATCCACTTGAAGCATATTGGTAAGGTGAAAAAGTTTGAAAGGTGGGTACCTCACGAATTGAGTGAAGCAAATCAACAAACGCGCGTTGACTGCTGCGTTGCATTACTCAACCGGCACAATAATGAAGGGATTTTAAATCGAATCATTACCTGTGATGAACAGTGGATCCTGTACGATAATCGGAAGCGCTCATCGCAATGGCTGAACCCTGCCGAACCAGCCAAACCATGCCCCAAGCGAAAATTGACTCCAAAAAAGTTACTTGTGAGCGTTTGGTGGACTAGTGCTGGTGTCGTTCACTACAGCTTTCTTAAATCTGGCCAGACGATTACGGCAGATGTCTATTGTCAGCAACTGCAAACCATGATGGAAAAGCTAGCTGCTAAACAACCGAGGCTGGTTAATCGCTCTAGGCCACTGCTGCTTCATGATAACGCTAGACCACACACTGCACAACAGACGGCTACCAAATTAGAGGAGCTTCAATTGGAATGTCTAAGACATCCACCGTACTCTCCGGACCTTGCCCCAACAGATTACCATTTTTTTCGAAATTTGGATAACTTCTTGCAAAGGAAAAAATTCAACTCCGATGGGGCAGTCCAAACCGCCTTCAAAGATTTTATTGATTCCCGTCCGAATGGTTTTTTTAGTAAAGGGATCGATGAACTACCTATGAGATGACAGAAGTGCATAGATAGCAATGGTACATACTTTGATTAAATAAATATATTATAATTAAAAAAAATCGGCTTTATGTTCCTCCCATACTAAACGCCAATTTCGTATGTAAGGACCTAATATTTATTTTTTTAATAAGTATTGACTAGGTCATAAGAAAAGACTGCACATATCTCTAGCAAAGTCCATTCAAATGAACAAAATATTCTCAGATTTTAACATGTGTAGAACTTTTAAAAAATTGATAAAGTGTGGATGTTCTTGCGGTGGAATCGGTGAACGTGGCGATGTGTAAAGTGATCATTTAAGCCAGATCATAAGCCTTGACCCATACTATAAAGACTTCCGAACATGATTTCCATATAAATAGCTTCGTCTCTGTGAGACTATTGTTTATTTTAGATTTGTTTAACATAAATTACTAATAACTCCGCTCTAGGTAGAACCTGTTCTGTGGCAGTTATTCTCACTTAAGAGTTATGTAATAGTAACATAGAATAGTAATAAATAACAATAGTAAAAAAACAGAAAAGTAAAAATAAATATAAAAGCAGGATTACAATTTAGTAACAGATACAATCACAAGAATACATTAATCTAAAAGAAAAGAAAATATAAATATAAAGTGACGATAAAAATTTAAGTAAATAAAGCAGGTAACTTCTGTGTGTCGGTGGTATAACGTCGAAAATATTAAATATCTACCTTATTTACGAAAACTAGAACGTCAAATTTTTTGTAATCATCGCATAGACATTTTCACACCAAAATGACTAAACTAAACTGTTACGAATGTACGGATTTTTAATTAAAAAATATTTATTCATTACTCTCGTATTTTCGGCCAGTGTGTAAAAGAGAGCAGAATATTGCACGTCGCAGTTAAATTGGGCAAGAAAGAGCACGACAATACCATACATTTCATATAGGACAAAGATGGCGGTTGCTTGGGTTTCGGTGAAAGAGAAAACAATATCGAAGAGCACGGTAGAGTCGCGAAACACGTGTTAGACAAAGACGGACTGCACCCAAACATCCACTGTCCCTTCCGCCAGATCCTCCTCCCCAGCTTCTTGTATGACAGCTCTACTGTCTCATGTTTATATAACTATTGCTTCTGTACTCATTCTGTTTTTTGCTCTTGTTTCTGGAATTTATGCTGCTGTACTTATTTACTTTGTTATATATATTATAATATATATATATATATATATATATATATATAATATATATATCTATATATATATTATATAAATATGCTGTTGTATTTTTGTGATTTAATGAATAAAGAGTGTTTGGTGGTTTGGACAGTGAATGGGTTTTTGCAGCCAGAACCAAGGTTTAAACCAAGCGGCTTTTAAAAAGTTCCTTTAAAAAGTCTTATCTGTATTAAAAATATTTTTTTTTACCACATATTAAAAACTATGTCAATTTTTAATCATGTAACACTGTGTTACACCACCGTTCCCGAAGGTATTTTTTAGCAGTCTTTTAAGAGTTAACAATTTAGTAGTAGATACAAACACAAAAATACATGAATCTAAAAGAAAAGAAAATATAAATATAAAGTGAAGATAAAAATTTATATTAAAGTTACTGGATACATGCGCATTAGTGGCACTTGAGCATGCGCAGTATTGACCTTCTTTAGCCGTTGTTATTCAGTGGCATTGCTAGTAATGAGCATGCTCATTATAAGTACCTACGCTCAAAAATCAACCGCCGGTTGATATATGAGCATGCTAATGTCATTCATCATGAGAAGGGGTATCATTTGAGCACGTGTGAACAGGCTTGCTTATGAGCATGCTAATGTCATTTGCGGCTAGTATCGATTATAACTATCAATGCGATCTTCTCAGCCCGCGACGGATGAAACAAATATGGCGCGTTGGGGAGGTGACAAAACATTACTTTTCGTGACTTATTACAGGAATCACGAATGTCTGTAGAATACTCGGTCACTGCTGTGTAAAAATAATATAGCAAGACATAATGTCTATGAAACTTTATTAAAAGACACTATTTGAAGACTTACAAAAAAAATATATAAAAATTTAGAATCAAAAATGTGCGGATGGAAACTCTGGAACTATATTGATTTATTGGTTCACTTGAATTTTCTATTTCAGTTTGTAAAGTTTCCATTTTGAACAAGAGCGTCTCTATTCTATGACAAGAGTATGCCATTAATAAGCATGTGTGTTTGATTATTAGCTTTGAGCATGCTCAATAATGAGCATGCTAATAATAAGCAAATGTGTACAGTTGTTAGGGCAGTACAGTAGTTGTTTGAGCATGCTCAAAATAAGCATGTGTATCTGTACCTTAATAAAAGTAAAACTTACAAAGAACCGTCATGTGTTTAGTTCTGTTGTCATTGGCTGTAAAGGTGGACACTTCGCACGTGTAGTCTCCCGACAGCTCTGTGCCAGGGTTCACAATCCTCAGCGCCCTGTGCGCCTTGAAGGCATCTTCCGACGCTCTGTAGCTGAGGTCCAGCTTGCCCTTGAGGATGCCCAGCTCATGGGGCTTCTTGGTCGGGACCCACTGGTACACGGGCTTGTTCTCGAAGAACCACTTGACCACCAGCCCCGAGTTGTCATCTGTCGCGTAGTCGCAATCCAACACCACGGAGTCCTGTCTGCCCATTTGAATTGTTTCGGGAACTTTCATTTCTATTATCTTCACAGCGGTAACACCTGAAAGAATAAATAATATTTTGAAACGTTTAAAAAATTCGCGTGTGGTACAGTGAGTACATTGAAGCATGACTTTCACGTAACCATATATTTTGGAAAAAAAATGGAAATTAAAGTTATCGTATTTTCCTTGTGAAAATTCGTCTTCCATATTTTCAATGTGTTCTTAGATGGTTATTTTATTAAAATAGGTCACAAACACGGCAAAATCTATATAAAAACCATGCAAACACCAGTAAAAACAAAGCGAAGACGAACGGTTTACCATAGAAACGAAACAAATTATAGTTATAAACACCATAGACCACGTATGTTTCATCTATAATTCTTGCTAAATGACGTCACGACCAATCACATCGCGTTTTAATGGAATCGAATTTTTTAACATTTTTATTATAAAAACTATGAATGAAAATATTATCCCACACTATCCATACTGAGTTACAAAATATAATTTATTTTTCTGAATTTATTTCATATATTTTCAAAGATATCTGTAAAACGTGAAATTACCCTATTGCAGTGCAGGATTGCCAACCTCCCTATGTACCATAGAAAGTCGTAGGTCAAAATATTATGATGCCGTGTGTTAGAGAAGGACACTGCCCAAAATATTACAATTTCTTCAAAAATAGCAAAATGATTTTGTAGTGACATTAATAATATAACCACGTGTATAAGTGGTGAAAACAAAGTATATTTTTATTAATTATTTTAAATTTTCATTAAGAGGACAAAAAGGGCATATTCGTGTATTTTCATAACTCAAATATCCTTGTTGATTTTTATGTTGCATAAGCCTGGCGTTTTTTATGTAATTATATGAGATTACAATCGTAATATTATATAGTTGCGTTATCTATATCACAAAGTGTACAAAATATGGACTCCTGGACACATTATTTGTGCGATAATGGAGAAAATAAGAAAAACATGTCCTTATAAGTTATATTATATTTAAGCTAATTAAGTATTAGACTTCTTCAAATTTGTGAAATTCACTTTACGGCACTGTTTTATAAATAAAATAATAAATACTTTGTTTTAACCACGATTGATTTGTGAAAATTCTACATGTTTCGGGAGAGATGCTTCAGGATAAGAAATGTACTAAAACTAATTTTCAAGTATGGACGGATTAGTAATGGCGTGAGGGGTTAAAAGAAGAAGAAAATTGGAGGAGCGCGTACTCATTCATGTACGCGCGATAGAACTTATACTTCTTTGGCGTGATTGTGATAATTGATAATTACATATTAGTGAAAAATGTATATTAATACAATAATACGATGCCTGGGGAAATGATAAATATAATTGATAACTCTTTAATAGGTTTGTGATAGCTAAAATAAGAGTATAATATACTAAAATAATAGTATATGATATTAAGTTTTTTGATTTATTGCATATCATGGGATAAATATAATATAACTTTGACAGCCCCGTTGAATGTTGAATGAATGAATGTGTTTTTTGATGTTTTTTTTGTTTTGAAAACGAATATCTGACAATTAGGTACGTTGTGTTTGCAAAAACATTGACATTGAAAAAGAAATCCTAATACCTAAAATCGTAATTCAATAAACAGTTCTAATTTTCAATTCAATAACCAAATCATTCGTCAGATTTTGAATTGAGCATCTTTATGATTGGTACTCGATTCATGTTGGTCGACGATATATTATTTATATTACCGGAACACTAATTTAAAGTGAATAAATTTTTGACAGTTTAACGGATGCGCGCGCATGGTCTCGCATTTCCGCTACTTCAACTTCAGTTACAATAAAAAAATTACCCTGAATGCGCCAAAAGAAGATACTTCAAAAATATTTTAAATAACAAGAGTAAGGACTTAAAAATGAAAAAATCGAGCATTTACCAATTAATTTATAAAGATTTTAATTATTGTTAGATTAGCAAAAGCTCAAGAAATGTTGAAATTAGTATTAACGAGCATTTAAGATGTTGAAAAATAACATTTTTTCAAAATTTGTCTAATCATCTAATATAATGCAATCACTCTTCAGTAATAAATAAAGCTTTCAAAATCTTATATAACAATGATGAAAAATGTAAATATAAACTTAAATATTATAAAAAACTAAATTAATTTTATAAATAACCTGTTTCCATTGTAATTACAAAGTGCCTACTTAATTTGTAACCCCTCACCCTTTTTACCTCCTAATCCTGAAAATTAATTTTGCTACATTTCTTTTTCAAAAGTACGGAGAATTTTTACGATGAAAATTAATCGTTATTGAAACAGTGTTTATTATTTTATTTATCGAGTTATTTATAAGATTTCAGCGGCTTGTTGAAATCTGTGTGCGTGCTATTTTTTTTTTGCCGGCAATTCGTACGCGCGCAGCCGGGAGGGAACGGTGTGGGCAACCCTAGCTGTGAGTCTCGCGACCACCCCGCGACTGATTGGAGTAGTAACGACTTCCTAGAAGAAGGATCATCACGATTTATTATCAAACCGCCTCCTATGCTTTTCAGATTGCGCCGGAGCAATAATAAAAACAAAATGATTGTGGTAAATTAATGTTTTTAAAAATAACCCACTTTACGATAGCATTATAGCGATAGTCATTTTAAAATAAAACATATACAAGTATTTTCTTACACACAGGCATGAACTAAAAATGTACGTAATTTGGAAAAGGAGTGGGGAGGGGGGTGTAGGGCCCGGTAGATGTACATATTTGCCTAGAAGACTGGTCTTTAGGGATGGGTCGTCGACGTTTTTACCGTCGACGAAACGAGACCGTCCACGTCCATCCATCGACGAGACGATCAACTAGTTGAATTCGTCAACTAGTTGACGCGTCAACTTCGTTACGCGGACGTTCTATCTAAACATCGGGACGATGGTCAACTGTCTACGGTTCAACGCGACGCTTCTCGACGGCTCAACCGTTGGCTATTTTTAAGACGTTAATTTTTAAAATTTAAAGAAGTTCGAAGGAATATAGTTTCGTGGAAAGTAAAACCGCTACTTGTGCTTATATGTAAAAAGAAATATTTTATTATTTATTTGTTTACGCACATTATAGGCTTTTACATAGTGTTTTATATACTTCTTTCTATATATAATAAAGAAAGAAGTAGGTGTACACAACAATATCAGGTGTAAGTAGTAAAATATTAGCTCAATAAAAAATAAAATAATTAAACAGAATTGTTTTATTTTATACAGCGTAAAATTGGGAATTCACCGAATCGTCGCACGTGACATCACAAAAAATCAAGTAAAAAATAATAGATAATAGCTTATTAAGCCTATCTCGCCCTACGCATGTATTCAAATTTCAAATCTCTAGTCATAGTTCGTGTACACAGATCTGCACTCTATGGTAGTGTACTTTAGAGTTGAAATGAAATTACCCGTCGAGCCGTCTATGACGTCTATGGCATCTACAAGTCGACAGCGAGAGATGAGAGAGAAATAAACGGAGACGTTTTGTCTTGCTCTCGCTCGTTGCTTAGCATTGCGTTAATCTCGAATCGTCCACCGACCACGGCGTCCGCTGTCCACCGTCTACGAATTCAACTAGTCCATGCGATAAACGTAAACGGTCGACGCGTCGATGCAACGTCAACGGTTGATTTCAACTAGTCCGTCCATTCAACGCCCATCCCTACTGGTCATTGTGTTGTCGCTATCCCACTGGTTTAATTCTGTGAAGACGTCGATTCGGCCGTCTTATCTATTCTGAAATAAGCAATATTCCTATTTCGCTTTGACAGTTAATGTATAACATTGTAATGCCGTCGATCTTGTCGTTTTAAGTTTGACAGGTTTGAAATTAATGAATTCAATCAAACAGAAAGCCCTGAAACGTAAACAAACGTTAAGTTGACCACGATTTGTGAATAATTCTATAAATTAATTTGGAGGTTCTTGTTAAAAAATCTAAACTCGGTTAAAATATCACAAAGTAATACTGAAAAAAATATCCACCTTTTCAACAAAAGATCTTTTCAAATTGTTTCCAGTACCAAACGTGGATGATGTTTTCGAGCAAGTTTCCATATTGAAAATATGTAAAGTAAAAAATCTTACAGAAAACCAGGAATACTCTAAGCTTATGATAAATGGAAATCGAATCATATCGCCTAAATTTAAAACAACCCAAATGTAGAACCACTACGTATATTTATAAAGCCATTAACTACTACAATAATCTTCCTATTGAGATACGCCGCATCAATAACTTTTCAGAATAAATTAATCAAATTCAACATAAATTCATAAATCCTTTAAACTTGCAGCTTTTTTCAAAAAAAATCAAAATTATTCATGATCTAATTATCTTCTATTACCACCGTATTATTAATTGATTCACATATGTACCTATTAAGGCCCACATGACTTAAAATGTTAATTTAATGTTTAAATATGTAAGATTAATATTTGTACCTTATATTAAATAAAGAAAAAAAAATACCACAATAGCTATATTGCTTATTTCAGAATATGGTGTATTATATTGTACGCGTGGTCTATGTTACTGTAAAACGATTTAGCATGATTTGGTCGTTTATAATGTACTCGTATTAGCTGTATAATTGTATTAGTTTTTTCCTAGAATTTCCTGATGTGTGTGCGTGTGTGTGTACACATGAAGCTCGGTTGAGAGGATTCGTCTAATAATAATCCATATGAAAATACTTGGAATAGCCATTGACGAAAAAAACATGTATGTAAAAATACTAATTAACATTCAGAACATTGAAGTACCTACCACAAGTAACGTATAATCCACCATCATACTCGTATATATGTATGTACATACATGGTGGACACGAAAATATACAAACAGTAAACTTAAAAAGAAAAATAGGCATAGAATAATAGAGCTACAATATATTATATAAACATTTAATTTAATACTTGTCGAAATATTGGCCCGTAGCGCAAATTAACTAGCAACAATAATAATTGTTTCACTTATACAAAGACAAATGTGTACGATTCAATCCAAAGAAACAGAATATCGTTGAGTCCCTTTGAGAGGCGAAAAACTTCCTTAAAAATTGATAAATAATGTATTATTTAGAAATACCTAAAAGCATTAAGGGGGAATACCTACCTAGACATTTCGAAAAAATCGAATTTAAATTTTAGCATTTTCTTAAAGCTCGAGGTCTTAAGAAAAATTTGAACAAAAATTCAAAAAAATAACAAAGTTATAGCTGATAATAGTGGCATTCCTTTGATTATTACTAGCCGCGTCACACGGCGCCGAGATTCACGCAGGTAGCTGCCAGTCGGGCTCTTTCATAATATAAACTTTAGACATATTTTTATTATGTTTGTGAAGAGTGCTCGATGATATGGGAATTCAAAGCAAGGTGGAGGACTTATATGGATCGATGATTTTATATAAGTTGAAAAATGTCGCGATTTATTCATTACTCAATTTTCAAACACGTTTTACACGAAACCATGTATTAAAAATCGGTGACCAAAATATCTCGGCAACCACTGAACCGATTAACTTGAAATTTCTAGCGGTTATTCTATGCGTAATGGTCTAGTATTTGTCGCAGGATTTTCAAAAGCTCCTACGTCAAAGACTAAATTATAGTGTCAATTTTGAAAATCTTTGTTTTATTTTATTTTGATGATTACAGATGAAATGGGTCACCGCGGATGAACTTTTTTTCGGCAGTCGACAGAACCCAACAATTTTCCGCCAATGTTGAATATTTTTTAATTAAAAGAATTTAACATATTCATAAAAGTGTTAATGCGGTGGAAATGCGGTCACTAAGGCGCTTGTGTGGAAAATCTTTGGTCGATAGAGTGAGGAATGAACAAATTAGAAGTGAATGCAATGCTGGCTGTAGTGTGGTAGATAGAATAAAGAAAGGAGTGCTGAGATGGTTTGGTCATGTGGAACGTATGAACGAGGAAAGAATGGTTAAGAAAATATATGAGGCGAATGTTGAAGGCAACAGGAATAGAGGGCGTCCGCGAAAGACCTGGCACGATCAGGTACTACAAGTATTTGAGGATGGCCCTGTTAAAAGCCGCAACAACCGTAGAACGTGTATGAGAAGATGTATGAATGTGGCCAAAGCAAAAGTGGTGTGATAGAAGAGTGTGGCGTTCAATCCTCTCTGCCTACCCCTGCGGGGAAACGGCGTGATAGTTAGTTAGTTAGTATAAAAGTGTGTAGTTTCGTGTAGAAGTGATACCAATACAGGTTTCCTTAAAAAATTCACAAAAATTGCCTTTTTTCGCGGTAGGTATTCCTCCTTAATTTAATTTCAAATACACATCGACCAGAAAGGTCGTAAAACACGGCAGAATACCCCAGATAACTCAAAGATAACAAACCAGAAAATTCAAATGCACTTTGTTTAAAAGTTACGGAATTATTACTCTTTATTTCCATTTTTTATAATACTCTATGGGTCATTTTATAAATATAAGTCCCCGCAATTATTGTTTTGACAAAAATACAGATTTTGGGAAGGAATCATATTTATTCAAGTTATAATTATGACAAATTAATCTTTCTTTTTTGGACACAGTCGGGTATATTTCTTTTTCGTACGGACAGACTTATCTCTCGAATGAATCCCGATAATTCCATGTCAAACCACTTTTAGTCAAAAATGTTTTAAATATTTAATCGTCAAAATTTATATATAACTTTTCACGATACGGAACATTTTAGTATTTAAAAGAAACAAGTTTAAAATAATCGTATAAAATAGTAGTCAATTAGATGTTGCATTATTTTTATTTATTTAAGGGTTTATACCTCCTTGAGGAATCATAAAATATATTATACAAAATTAAATTATATATTGACGTAATAGTTGCACACACAAAATTCGTTTTAATTTCATTTCTACATCATATATTGGTTAATATTTTTCATTTATATGTTAAATTTGAGATTCTCACGGGTTGAATATAAAAGAGGTAAATTTTCTCGATTACCCCGCGTCAGTTGTCCTGAGAAGGTATTCTATCATGGGTGTAATTGATGAACGTTACATTGTGAAAAGTGATCACTTAAGCCAGCCGTACAGTAAGTAAGTCGTAAGCCCTATAAACACCCAAACAGACATTCATCCTACTCATCCATATATAAAAACTAACCCATTAAAATAAAGTTTTTATTATACTCTCTTTCTCATTTACTAGTTGAAACAGGTTTCGTGCTTACTCCACGCGTCGGGCGACGCTACGAAAGGGAGTAATAAAACCGATAAAATTTCGAAAAATCCAAAATTGTACTCTAATAATTTAAAAAAATTAAACGAATATGTTAGATCATTATATCGTTGCCACGAGTCTGCCTGCAAAGTTTCAACTCGATTGGGTCACGGGAAAAGGGTTAAAAATCGGTCCAAAGTTTTTTCGGCAGACAAGCGACAAGCCGATAAGCAGACGCTACGAGTTAAATGAAAGGGAGTAAAAAATAGATTCTATTTTTATCTTTTTATATATCTTGAATAGCTGTAGTTTAATATAAATTATAATTAAACTACAGTTAGTTAAATTTTAATTTAACTAAGTATGAAACGCATAAATAATTAACAATTATGATGCATTTGAAGTTCCTTACAGTTTATGTTAAAGTAGAACATTATGTTTGGAATAAATAAAACGAGAAATGGAAAAACCATAAATCGGTACGTACCTGTCCAGACAATCATAACCCCGAGTAGCAACACTAATAAAGATTTAACAATCATTGTGAACAATACACAATGCGCGCTCCTCCAAACATGGACCAACGACAACTGCCGCTAAAATTTTGAGTAAACAAGTTTAAAATTTATATAGGGTAACATCACCAATAATTGGTCCTTGTTCATTGAAGTACCATTTATTATTTAATATTTTGTAATATTATTCACTATTATATCAAAAATAATGTTAACTCCAATTGTCTATTGCCAATTACTTAGCTTCGCGGGAGGCCGCCCCACTTCTAATGTGAGGCCATGGTCGGTGTTTGCGTAAAACCTAATTTTCAATATCATTTTGAAAAAAAGAGTACAAAGAAGTTTTTCATAAAACAAAATTACTTTATCTAACTTGACCAATTCGTATTTTAGGTGTTTTGTTACCAATAAGCAACTGGGCGCAATGTGGCCGTTCTTTCTATATATATATATATATATATATATATAGATATATATATATATTATATATAATATATAGTATATATATATATATATAGAAAGATATTGAGACACAATTGGATTGTAACGTCACATGCATTTGAGAGACTATCCTCTGTATCTACAAGTTAGCACATAACAGAAATCCTCCTAATGAAGTTGAACTATTCAATGTAATAATATGAAATTGAATTGACTACTTATATATAAAAATAAATAACAAAAACATACTTACAGGTGGATTCCTGCCTCGGTAACGAGTCTAAAATCTTTGAGCAGCCATTACATTTTTTTTCAATATTTCTGACTTATTCTTTGCAAAAAGTTGAACTATCATGACAGTAACTTATATCGATTATGAAAAATTTATTCCCTTTAATGCAAGTCAAATAAAATGATAAAAATCTAGAAAAAAATATTATTTAAATTTTTGCAAAGTTTTTATAATTTTCTTCGACTTGTATTAAATCGAAAGAATTTTCCACAATCAATACAAGTTACTGTAATGATGGTTCAACTTGTTGAAAAAAATAAGTCAGATATATTGAAAAAAAATGTGCAAACTTTGATATTGCATATCTCCATAACCATTGATAGAAGCAGGAATGCACATGTAGAGTTTTTTCTACAAGCTATGTACAAGCTTTTTTAGGAGCTTTTTATACCCTGTATAAAAAGCTCCTAAAAAAGTGAATACAGTATTTTCACATATAAAAAATGCATTGCGTTTTAGAAATCAGTTAAATGTTACCGGTTAAATGATAAATATTATCTGATAAACAATACTGTGCCAATTTGAAAATAAACCCATTTTGTTAACTGAATTTTGTTAACTTGTTGAAAATGAACAAAACAACCTATTTTGTTAACTGCAAACGTCCAACATTCGGTTCTAGTCGCGGTAAACTAGAACTATAGTTCTTTTTCTGCAGAAAATTGTAATGCAATGTAAGTAATATTAGTGTATTAAATAATATCTCTATTTTAATTTACACTTAATAAACTTCATAATAAACACGCGTTGAGTTATTTTATGACTACTAGGTATGGTTTCGAGAGGAACAGTCTCTCTCATCATCAGGTTTAATAATCATCTCATAACTGACAGTTGTAAATTCATTATTAATTACACTCGTAGTTAGTATGTTCTTCATTATATTATTATCTGGTGATAGATGGACCTCTCTCGAAACTATAGAAGTGGCAGAATAACTCTCTATGCGTATTACAAAGTTTAATAGAGCGTACATTAAAATAATCTTGTTGCACCATAAAGTAACTGCAATATCACTCAATAATAATAGCTTTATTAAAAAAAATCTAATGTATTCAATTTTATTTTTTGAAACATGCCAAAAATCAATAATAGATACAGAAATTTGCTATTTGTTTTTTATTGTTAAACTAGCTATTCTTACCCGGCATTTCCCGGGTTAAGGATTCAGATAAAAATAAGTTTGTGGGGAGAACCAAAAGCTTCGTAGTTTTGCAATTTTTTAAAATAAAAACCATGTTTCCATTTAATCCAGGTTTTGTTGGATGGGGTAACCAGGGGGGAAATGTGACCTGTATGTATTTTATATATATCTCACATCTATTATCTCCTTCTTTCATATTAAAGGTACAGATACACACGCTCATTAGTGGCACGTGAGCATGCGCAGTATTGAACTTCTTGAACTATTGCTACTTAGTAGCACATTTTATTAGTAACACATTACACGCACATTGCTGCTCAAACACGCTCAAAAATCAATTTCATTTTCATTTGTTCATGTTTATTTGATTTGCGGGTGGAAGGGGTATCTTTTGAGCATGTGTGAACAGGCTTGCTTATGAGCATGCTAATGTCATTCGCGGCTAGTATCGATGCGATCTTCTCAGTCCGCGACAGATGAAACAGATGTGACGCGTTGGTTAGATGAGAAAATATTACTTTTCGTGACTTATTATAGGAATCACGAATGTCTGTGGGATACTCGGTCACCGCTATATAAAAACAATACAGCAAGAAATAATGTTTATGAAACTTTATTAAAAAACATGAATGATTCAAATCTTACAATAAGAATTATAGAAACTAAATTCAATTAAATATGCGGATGGAAACTCGGGAACTGTTTTTATTTATTGGTTCACTTTAATTTCCCATGTTAGTTTGCAAAGTTTCCATTTTGAACAAGAGCGTGTCTATTCTATGACAAGAGCATGCCAGTAATAAACACGTGTGTTTGATTGTTAGCTTTGAGCATGCTCATTCACGAGTATTCTTAAAATAAGAATACTAATAACGAGCAAGTGTGTATAGTTGTTAGAGAATGCTAGTTTTGAGCATGCTCAAGAATAAGCACGTGGATCAGTACCTTCAAGAACTATGTTTTGTCGGTACAATGCTCGCCATGCGTCTATCCTGGACGCCATCCATAATTTGTGTCTACATTCGCCTATTCTCTGTCTTCTTTCCCACAATTACAGTAATGAGGTATGCCGATTGCATTTATGAGGTATGCCAATGCATACATCATAATTGCAATTTAGTGAAATTTGTCTTCTAAGTCCTAAGTCTAAGGGAAGTGTCGTATCCATTGGTTCCCTTCGATTTTCTATGGTGTTTATTATGGACCTGTTTATTGTTCTCCCTTTAGAATATTCTTTACTTCTAATTCTCTCAGTCCAGATCCTCCAGTCTCAAATCCATCCTTTTCAAGCACCATACATTTTAATTCGCAATTATTTCATGTTTTTTTATTTAGGATTTGCCATCTTGCTCTTTGCGGAGCCCATCACGGCAAGGTCTGTTTTTTGTGAGGTCAACAATTTTGCCTTAGTGTAGTATCGCGTGGCCTCAAAACATACGACAGTAAATTTTAAAATAAATAAACATATTTTTGGCGTAAAACATCAAGCGTTGTTTAATGAAACCAACTTCCGCAGATTATATTTTCTAACCCATAGTTATAGAAATGCTCTTCATCAGTACGAGTATATGTGAAATTTATTTTAATTTATTTAATTTTAAGTAGTTACAACGTAGGTACACACTTTCTTAATTGTTCTATTTATTTTCTAGTTATTTTAATCTTCCTCTTTGCTTTAATTGTGTATCTATATGAAATTTTATATATCAATCTGAGCTTTGAACAGGTATATCTATGACATTCTAGTGAACAAAGTTCTGTGAATTATTAAACAATTTTTATTAATCATTTAGAAAAGACATACAGAAAAAATCAAGTTAACGAAAAAATATTTTAAATGCCGCCGGGACTCGAACCACGGACCTCCAATTCAATCCGGGAATGGCGCGTTATCCAATTTCGCCACGGCACTCTGGTAAGTTAACGAAAAATTTTCAACCTTATATGTAGTCTCTTTTTTTAATTGATTAACATTTTTATTCCATTTTTAAAGCAATCCACTTTTTATAATGCAATAGTCACGAATACCTTCGCGTATCTACCGCTAGAGGACGCCAGAAATTGATTAATTTCATTTTAATTTTTGGAAACATTTGATACAACACATATATATTTACCAGAGTGCCGTGGCGAAATTGGATAACGCGCCATTCTCGGATAGAATTGGAGGTCCGTGGCTCGAGTCCCGGCGGTATTTAAAATATTTTTTCGTTAATTTGATCTTTTCTGTATGTATTTTCTAATTGATTAATAAAAATTGTTTATAACAAGACAACTTTTTAATACAAAAACATAATAGGTCTACATTTATACATAAAACTTTACATATATAAAATAATATTTAATGTTTGCTCAACTATCTTATCATTGAATTAAGAAAATTCGTTTTCCGAAATAACGCTCGTAATTCCATATCTTTTTTATCCACCCTGTCACCTAGTCTTAATAGCATAATGACGGATAACACGCAACGATATAATTCCTATCCGGTAATCCTATTACAGCTGTGTATGGCTGGGTTGTCTCCGTTTGTGCGGCCGCTGTGTTCGGGTAGGTACTATGTATTATCAAGATCTCCAGATTACTTTTTAAAAATGTATTGTTTAACCCTTTCCCGGGCAGTAGGAACACCAATTCCCAGTGACGAAATTTGCTTTAAAGATACCTTAGGAAGGATAATTCCCTATTTTTGAAAACACTTTGTCACGAAATAATTATGCACTAAATTAGCGCACAAAGAATCGCGATAGATTTCAGTACTGCCCAACACTAGAGGTATCCCATCCCTAGCCGTAGGTATCTTATTTAAACTCGCGCGCGGGAAACAACGGTCTCTTTTCTATCAAGACCGATCAATCTACACACAGGGGTTCAGGATGATCGGACATCTAGACTGCCTGGTAATATACCACCTGTGCACCTCGACCCTGGAATCAGCAGACCTTCAAAGTATTTTATCTAATATTGTTGTATATGATTTTTGCAGAACCCCTGTGCTACTATCTTCTTCTTCCTTATCCTTTTTCCTTCCACTGCTGGATGTAGGCCTCTTCCATTTTCTTCCACTCATCTCTGTTTCTCCCCCTTCGCATCCAGGTTTTTCCTGCTTGCTGGAAAATGTCGTCAGACCATCTTTTGGGAGGTCTTCCGACGCTTCGATTTTTCGTCCAGGGCCTCCACTGTAGGATTCTGGGTGCCCATCTAGTATCCTCCTTTCGAGCCATACGTCCAGCCCACTGCCTACTACTATACAAATGTAATACTACTGTATTCCTGTACTACTGTACTACCCTGTACTGTACTGTACTCCATAGGAGATCAATACCATCTATTTAAATTGGCCAGCACCTGCAACTACTAAATGCTGTCTCATAAATTTATCCTAAACCATAATATTAACAATATTCCATCATGGAATCTAGTGTAACATTCTTCAATGCAGAGTGCTATTTTATTTAATTAATTCTAATAATATGTAACATTCCATCACGGAATATAATCTATTATTCATAATACCTAGTGATAAAAATAGTAATTAATCTTAATATTTAATACATTAGCTCAAATGTAATACAACTAAAACCCTCCTGCATGCGGAGTATAATATAGTTCCATAAATTATTAAGTCATCATAATTTAGAATCGTGAAGTAATACATCAAAATTGAAGTCCTCGTGAGATTACTATACTTCTAAATGAGATCGCAGTGCTAACAATTATAAGACTAATGTTACTTCTGTAACGAACTGTAAAATAAATCAAACCGGTGGGAAGCGGACAATTGAATAACACCTAACATTAAAACTAACACTTAGCGGCCGAACTTCATAATGTTCATAGTATTTCAAAATTAGTTAGGTGTAGACGTAGTCAGCGGCAGGTAAATTCAAATTATGATGATGTATCATTTTATGTAATAAATCGTATAAATGTATACATGTAAAAAAATAAAATGTAATTCAACTTGATTTATGTTCCCCTTATACAATCCATAATCCAATCTAGTAACCATATCACCCTAGTTATTTTATGTTCAGATTCTAGCTTATCATATCACAACGCATAAATTTCTGATGGAATCCACGAAAATCCCTGATCTCATGTTCTCGCAGAATAGCCGGTGAGGGAGTAATCCTACATCTGACTTCTGGTGCCACTCATAGTAAACCTCTCAGATGGCGCCAGAAGACAGATTCCCTCCCAGATAACGAGGGGCTCAAAACGTAATCTCCCAGATGGCGCGGCAAAGGTCGTGGGGCACGATAAACGAGAAACGTACCTCGCGAGACGCCACCGCGAGATAATCTCCCAACTTATATACAGCATTATTCCTTCTCAACACGATTCAATAGAAACTTGCAATGATGACAGTCTCATAATATCCAATTGTTGGTGTTTAAGCGGGCGCACACGAACACTTGACAGGAGCGAAAATGTAAGTTTTTTTTTCAAAATTGCAACGCCGACATAATTTAAAAACGACGATATTTGGCACAAAAAAAGAGGCAAAAGTGTATCCAGATCACCCTCATTTGTGAAAGTTGTGTCAATTCTAGCGAAAATATGCTCAGGGATGAAAGCGCAATCTATTACAAGAATCTTTCCAAGAACATTCATAAACTTGGTATAAAGTGTATTTTTAAATGTTCTGCTTTGTTTCGACGTTGTGTTCAGTCTTCATACTCTGAGATCTTTACTGAGCTTAAGTCATAGCCTTGTCTTTGTTAACTGGTAAATATTTTTTCCACAAAATAATAAACGGAGCTATCGATCATCCTCAACTGTTAGAACATATCAGCTTGCGTGTTTCATCCCGCGAACCTAAAACTCCTGCAGGTTTTGCCTTGGAAACTGCCGCCACCAACTACTTTTTAGATTCTCCACTGCAAAGGCTTCCTAGACTAGCAAACAGATACGAGCAGCTAGACGTTTTTGTCACCAATATTGAACTAAATTAAATTTCAAAAGGTGTCTTAAAGGATAACTAGACTTCGTCTATTAAGACTTAAAGAAGTGGAGCTAAGATATCAAGGAGTCGTTTGTGGAAGGTTCTTCCAATTATCTTCTCTGTAGCAGCCAACATCTCGATTGTTTTCATGTTCGCGGTGTCAGTTGCTGACGGGGTTTGGGAGATGTTAGGATTTGTGTAATACTTGGTAGTTGTACCTATGCGTAGTGCTGCTAGCACCCGCTGTGGCTTGTGCTATTGTTTAATATTGTATTACCTTGCCAGTATCAATATATTAATTACCCCAGCCAATGTCGTACGTTTCTGCATTTGGATGATGATTTCTATTTGTATACAATAATTTTGCCCGTTGGGTCGTGTGGCGCAGCGGATAATGCGTCTGACTACGGATCAGAGGATTCCAGTTTCGAATCCTGACAGAAATGATTTTTTTTTACGGTCGAGAATATTTTATTTGTTGAAATTTTAATTACATTTTTGGTTTTTTATAATGTTGTATAAAAGTAATCAACACTGCGAGAAGAGAAGAAAGTAGGTACCTACCTATCAAACTGTGGTTTATTCCGCTCTGACTTATTAATCGGTTAGAAATACTGAATAAATACTTTGTCTCAATTATATCTAAACTACCCGTAATTAAAAGTGGAAATTTGCCAGATACAATTGGCCGCGAAGCGGCTGACGTAGGCACAGGTAAACAATTGTGTTTGCTGCACAGCAAACACAATTGGCCGCGAAGCGGCCACAATAGCCGCCCGCAGGGCCTAGCAGTAAGCAATCGGCGAAGCCGATTGCTTTCCTGCTAATTGTATATAAAAGTCCTAAGGGGAGTTAAGTGACTTAATACAATAACATTTTATAACAAATAAAATCGTTATAAGGTGTTATTGTATTTTTTTTTATTTCGTAAGGATTTAACATTGTAAGGAACAATTATTGATTGATGGACTTTAAACTTTGATTATAATAAATATGTAATGTAAATTTTAAGTATCCTTATAAATTTTTTTTTATCGGGTAATGAATTTTAATTTTTCACAATTTTGTGTAATGGAAACTTATATATTAACATGTATTTCCAACATTTGTATCAATAGTTATGAACAAAATATTTTTATCTTCAGTTGTTCTTCTTCTTCTTCTTCTTCATCAGCCTTCATCTCTCCACTGCTGGATATAGGCCTCTTCCTTCACTTTCCATCCTTCCTTGTTGTTCCGAATTGTAGCCATTTCTTTCCTCCCACAGCAGCTATATCATCGGCCCATATCTTTTGAGGTCTTCCGATGCCTCTTTTATTTTACCAAGGTCTCCATTTCAGAACTCTGGGAGGCCAGCTTGTAGCATCCTGCCTTGCAACGTGTCCTGCCCATTGCCATTTTAGATTCGCTACACGATCCCTGAGCTCAATAACTGCGCCTCATTTGGTCATTTCTAATTCTAGGCTTACTCCAAGCATGGATCTCTCCATGGATCGTTGCGTGCATTTGAGCTTTTCTACACTTTTCTTTGTAAGGGCCATAGTCTTCAATCCATACATCATCACTGGCAGTATGCATGATTCAAAGGCTTTTCTTTTTAGGCTAATTGGGATCTCTTTGTTCTCGAAGATATGTTTGAGTTTGCCAAAAGCAACCCATCTCATTCCTATTCGTCTAGGCAATTCTGCTATTTGGTTATCTTTGTTCATTTTTATTTTGTGTCCTAGGTATATATATCCATCTACTATTTCAATATTATTATCATTGATAGTGATGACTATATTCTCTGGACTCAACATTTTTGTTTTCTTTATATTCATCTTAAGACTAACTTTGCTCGAAGCTTTGTGTAGTTCTTTTAACAGTATACATAGTTTTTTGATATTATTACTTACAACTACTATGTCGTCAGCAAATTTTAGGTGACTTAAATATGTGCCTTCTATCTTCACACCTTTTTTATCCCAATTCAGAGTCTTAAATACATCTTCTAAGGCTAACGTGAAGAGTTTAGGCGAGATTGTGTCATCTTATCGGACACCTTTTTCTATTTTTATTTTTTCAGTTCTAGTGCGTCGTCAATTCAGTTTTTATTTGACAGCAATATTCATAATGAATAAAAATGTGAAAATATTAATTTAAATTTTAATAAAATTCGATAGCCAATTGCACACACCAATGTCCGCGTCGCGCAGCGGCCACTAACGGCCGTGCACCGGCCATTATAGCCCCCCGCAGGGCCTAGCAGCGAGCGACTTTATTAGTAGTTAACTGCTCGGGCGATGCTCAGGCTGCGCCTTGTATGAAGGAAATGGATCCTAAATTAGGGATGGGAAGTATTTTGTATAATATTCCGTGCTGCAAATATAAGCCAACTGAAAATTAGAGACCGACCGAAACTAGATTTTTAGCCGAAATCGAAAACGAAATTCGGCTTTTCTTTTGATTTCGGTCAAAACCCTAAACGAAACTAAAAATTATGTATTTTCAGAATGTATTTTTTAGACTCGAGTTAAATTAATTAAAATACATCAAACCCCAGACGGCGAACTGAAAATTGCTCGGCCGCACGCGCCCGAGTAGAGCCGAACTTGTTCCGACAATTCACGAAAATTTCGGCTAATTTTTGGCCGAAACCGACTCTGCGGTCGGTCACTAATGAAAATACAGGCCCGTCTCTAAAATAAGCCGGATATATTAAAACAATAATTATATCTATTCCTTTTTACTACACCCATAATATAATTATAATAACTTTTGACGAAACGTATCTCTGTGGAATGAAACATTCCAATAGATTTTTTTACAGTTTATTATTACAATTGACTCACATTAAAATGCTGCGATACATGCTCATCCGTTATCGCTCAACGACTCTGATTCATTCCATGTTTTGTAAATTGAAGCCGGCATCAAATAATGGCTTGGCCTTGAGTACTGGCCGGGGTCAAATATGAGAAGAATTAATATAGAATTAATTAAGAATTCGAAGAAATACGAAATAAAACTTAAACAATGATGTACAGCTCTATTTTTTATTGAGAGAAAATAAACCCCACAACCGTTATTAATTACATTGAAATGCTTTAAAATAATTTCAAAAATATTAAGGCTATAGAAATTCAACGGTAAACCTTACATTGAAACTCGAATTTTAGAAATTTTAGTTAGCTAAGAATGTTTGAGAGCCTTTTCACACACGAAGAATGCTCTGTCTTTACAATTTAAATATTCGAGATTTCCATGTCTGTTTATGATGCCGCAATGCTCCAGGTCATCTAGATTGCCCGGTTGTCCCTCCCGCCACTCGTTGTATCCCGATTCTTCCAGGGTCTCACCTGTAAGGTGAAAAATCACATTATATTCGGCCGTATTCCGAAAATAGAAACATTGGGACCTTAAGATCTTTATCCCATCACTTTATAGAAAATAATAAAAATAAAATAGAATTTGCAAATTGAAATAAAAGTAGAAATTGTCAATCATAAAAGAACAAGATTTTCTTTAAATAAACATATTCAATGATTACATGCTGCAAAGTTAGTCCAAATACAAAAGTAAGAATAATTATATAATATTTTTTTATGGAAATGTATATTACCGTTGCTGGTGAAAAATTCTCCTGGAGTGATAATGTCGGTAAAGTCTAAAAAGAATCCATTCTTGCTGAATTTTCCTTTCAAAGTGTCCTCGGGGTACTCAGCCAAGTAATTTACGAACAATTCTCTCTCTACTTTACTGTTGACGATGGCCAGAGACGCATCTTCGCCGCGACATATCCTGTAGGCATCGCGCCAGGTCTTGGGAGTGGTGTACATCTTGTAACAATGTCCCGTTTTGTTTTCAAAAGAGTAACCTATAAACAAATTATAGTTCTTTACTGTGTTAGCAGAGGTACAATAAGAAAGGCGAAATCCTCAAAAACGATGTTTGTGATCTTTAAATTTATATTAATTAGAATTCATGTTAATATTTTTATGTAACTGTATTTACTCTAATTTCCTTCAGAATAGTCCCCTTGGTAATGCCACACTTCTCCCAGTGGTCTCGTGTGTTTTTTAGATTCTCAACTCTCCCGACATGGCTCTGAGTGATTTTTGGCTATTATCCATGTTAATAATGCCGCTAACACTATTCCAAAAGATCGTTCCAAAAGTGTTCTGGACGCATCCTTTGGACTGGTATTCTGCTGGGCCGTCGCGTTTCGCATAATGTATTATTTTGCATCAAAAACCATTCCCATTTCCGTGAGGTGCTCATAGCATCGTCCCCCAAAACCTGTCTCCACCAAAGGATACCTCCTGTGATTCATTATTGTTTGGTCGGAAAAAGAAAAGGTTCGATATTTGGCCGTATTCTGAACGAAGCAATATTGCGTCGGCGTCAGTACAATGTTATACATAACTGTTAACCCTTAACCACCTACCATATATTTTTGTTACACAACCACCAGTCATACGTCTGTGGGACTTCCGAATAAAATAATTCACCGTGGTAAAATTTAGTAAAGAATGGTTTTGTTTTTAATTAAAATTCTATTGAGGACATATTAAACTATGAATTAGAAGAAAAGGGCGTATGAAAATTAGCATTTCTTTCTTTTAATCATAAATAGTTGTCAATACCTCTTATTTCAGGCTTACAAACTAATATATTTGGAAAATGAGATCCACAAAAATTATCATGTAGAATAGGAACTTCTTACTACTTTGTTTTTAATGTTGAATAATTAACAAACGTAGAAAAAAATAAAAATTCTCCATAAAATTATTAATTATATAAAATTGCAGGCTCTAAATTTATAGTTTTTCACGTCAACGAAAACACAGCTTGTTTGAGCATTCAAGGCAAATTGGTGCTTTACATTCGAAACACATGTATTGTATATTGCGTTTCTTTGTGTATTTGCAAGTTGAACAGTCTTAACGAACCGCCAACCTTTCTTCAGCACTGCTGTTACATGGAACTGCTGATGAAGTGGTCACGTTTCTGTGGAGGATACGTTGAATTTCACAATTTGCAATTTCACACGTCGCAATTTCAGATTGCATTCGTCATTAAAAAAATGCTGCTAAATATCCAAGAAAAAGAATTAAGCTCACCCTGATATGCTGGTTTTTTATCTTCTCTTCCATGCACTATATTACGCAGCAAAGTTCTCAATCGTAAAAACGGCGGGGCAGATGACCAACGAAATTAATTCCTTTTAAAATAATTCTTCTTCCACGTCTCCATCGAATTTCAGATCATCATCTTCAGACGAAAACTCTTCGTTTCCACGTAAAATTGAAGACAAATGATGTTGGGATGGAGAATTTTCTTTATCACCTAGTACAGTTGGCTCTTCGTATATCGCACAACTTTTTTTCAATACATGATCTAGCCCAACATGATCTTGACAGATCTTGTTCAAAACACCGCTCGATATTATTGTCACTAAGAGCCATTTTAAAAGAAAACCATAAAAAAACACCATTAAAAAAATTACGTAACCACCTACCATAGGTCTCTCAGACCCCCTGCGATAGTTTTTTACTCACCTGAAGCAAACGCATGCACGTACGAGCGTTTGCGCGACACTTAGGGACGCGGAAAAAAGGTACAGGAACTAACAAGTTAGTACGAAACTTGGGCGCAAAAATATTCACGATTATCAATTCGACGGGGTCTGTGAGACGTGTGGTAGGTGGTTAAGGGTTAAGATAAAAAAATATCGATATTGCTTAGTTCAGAATACGGCCAATTATTTGAACATACGTGTATACTCGGTTTTACTAAATGATTGTCTGCCACATCACATAAAGAGTATAGTTAATATAATATGTTGTTTAATTTTTAACTATTACAACAGCCATGAGGTCCAATAACTGTCATTGCCTTTATTGTTATAAATATTACCTTTGAAATTTGTCTCGCATTCATGATTTCGTTTGATGTCAGATCGGCGTTTGGCGCAGATATAGGACACTTTCAAAGAGCAAGAAGATTCCAAATTTCTTCCTTCTTCTATCAACAAACACTTTCGATCGCTCTGTCTACGTACATTCGGGATCCAATCGGTGTATATGTCTGCCCGCCTCCCTGGAAACAATTTAATTAATGCGGTTCATTGCACACTCGTTCCTTTATTTACTTATTTCAATATATGGCACAGAAGTACCTTTTACATAATAATATATGCAAGAAATCCAAGGAGTAAAATAGCAAAAAATTACAGAATAGATACTTGTTTAAAGTTATAACAGTAATTTTGAAAAAGGAGATGTGAAATATATGCTAAGGTATGGTATAAACAAATAGATATAATAATTTGTTTGTGATTGCATTATGAGTTCAGGATGGCAGGGTATAGAGTTTTAGTAGAGAATCTTAATGACCCAAATAGATGGCCTTAGAGGGAAATAAATGTACAAATATGAATATTTTGTGAACATTTGAATATGATATAGTTAAACGATACACTTTTTACAATTAATTAATAATTAATAATCAATTGAATATGATATAGTTACACAATACATTTTTTCGGTTAATTAATAATTAATAATGAAAAATAATAAATGATCAAATAAATTAAGAATAATATTCAGACTAACGCAAATCACTAAATACAATTTTAGGAATAAGTTTCAGGTTTAATAAGTTTTTAAAAAAAATACTTTTTATGATAAATAGAAATAAATAATGTTTTAATGATAGAACGAATTTAAAAAATATTCAGAAAAAATATCGCATATCAATAAATGTAAGTTTTTGCATAATACACAATTAATGATAAAAATATATATAAATGAATAATAAAAAGTGGCTTAAAGATATATAAATAGAAAATAATATTATGTATAATATAAGTACTAGGAGAGTATCTTAAAGATAAATAAATTGTAAATAATATTAAGTATAATATAAAGACTAGGTAACAAAATTGTTGTCTGTCTGTCCGTCCGTTCGTGCGTTAGTCCATCCGTCTGTCACTGTAACATCCATAATTTTGTTTGAATTCACGGTTAAAAAAGGAAATTAAACGGCTGGAGTTGGCGTTTGAATCCCGGGCGAGCGAACTCGAACGAGGAGACATGAAAGTTACCACCATCGCATGTGCGGGACCCTTAAAAATTTGACTTCATATATATAGAAGTTAGCAAAGACGGGAACCATTCGTACCAACAAAAATATATATACAGCGCACAATATATTTTCTTTAGTTACCTACACAAGTGCTTATAAACATTTTCTCCACCATCGATGGCTTATTCTGCTTGGTATATATAGTGGCAGGGTATCTGGCTCCCACCCGGGGGACTCAGGTTCGACTCCCGGTGCCGGAATTTTTTTTCTCATTTTTTATTTATTTTATTTTAATTTCTATTTTATTTATACTAATATTAATTATGTTGTCACGTTAGTTTTACGCATGCAGGATCGCAAGGGTATAAAATAATAGGTGCCATAGAAACTGCCAAAGCAAACCAACTGCCGGGGAAAAAGGTAAAAAAATATTTTGATAAAAGTCGTTACGCAAAAATACCGTCCTTTTTGATGGGTTACAGCTAGTTTAATATATAATTCATTAATTTATTGAATAATAAATTGATATGACCGCGAATCAATTTAGCGTGATTTGATCGCCGCGACGCTAAGCGTCCTCTGTATATCAATGAAAAATGCGTGTTATGGGAGGGGAGCGGGAAATTTAAAACACACCACGAGTCATTTTAAATATTTACACATTTATTTAAATAAAAACACAATTCTTATTTAAGATTTATCCACTAGAGAAATTATCACTAACCTAAAACTAACCCGTAACCTACACGCAAGCAGCTCGAATCCACAAAGTTTATCGGGTCCTTATTACACTTATCACTACGAAAAACCATTATTCACAAATACACATATCGCCGTCGCTATCGTAGAGGCCGTGCGCGGCGAGTCGCTCGCGCGCGCGCATCAACCGCTGGCCCCGCTGCATCCGCTTCGTCGGGAGGCATCTGGCCTCCCTCTGGAACTCCTCGCTGTGGAACCGGTCACCACCGAGGCTCGGTGACCGTCGCTTCTCCGACTTCTTCCTCTGCTGCCAATGGCGTCACAACCGGCGCGGGAAAAAAATATCGGCCACCCAAGCAGGTGGCGTTCTGAGGCAAGAGATTCGGCCTCGGGGGGAAGAATCGACACACACGCCAAGAGAGATCGGGATGGGATCGGGAGACCGGGGAGCCGCTCCCCGCGCACTCTCCTTCCCCTCCCTGGCTCTGCATTCGGGGCGTTCGAAGACTTGGCACGTAATTATTGTACCACCGTAGATTATCTTACTGCTTGCGTAATTATATCTAATATTAGTTACAAGATAATATTTACACTAAAACAAAATCTTATTCTGCAGTAATTATCTAATTATTATATAGCGTAATCTACGGCCTACAATCAGATTATTAAATAACGCGGCAAAATCAGGAATGTGTTTTTTACGCGCATCTGTTTTTGCCGGTTCAGAAAAAAAGTCGGGCACATGTGTGCCCTCGAACTTAAGGGAGTTACGTCAAACTTGACTAGAAACGTAAAAATTCTATTACTTGTGTTTTTATTTCCTTTTTTCTGTGATGAAATATTATAATTAATTGTATCTTACAAAATATCAAACAAATCATATTGGAAGCAATGGAATATTGCATTGTCATAGGAAATACACAAATGCTGAAAGGTTCACATGTCACGGTATGACCAAATCACAGTCATTCAGTGTATTTGGAGGGCGTACTTATAAAACGGTACTCTACAAGTAGTGATGTGACGAGTTCTCAAGAATTGAAGAGTACTTACCATCTAAAGTGACGAATTGTCCCTCGATGAACAAGTCGTGTACGCCGACCCAGGCACCGCCAACGGAATCGTCGTTTGTTGAAAAGTTGAAAAGCTTAAAGATCATTTCTGCTTCAACTTTGCTGGATGGTGTGACCAGCTGGGCTCCCTCGGACCTGCACGCGGCTACGGCGTCAAACCAAGTTTTGAAAGCCTCGGGTTTCTTGTAGAACGTGTCAGTTGTTGCCTCATATTTGTAGTCTTTTTCATAGGTGAAATCGGATTCCTCCGACGTTTTACTGTTTTCCATTTGTGTTAATGACATGTCTTGAGATTCTGAAAATTTAAAAACCGCAGCTGTGGTATTTCTGAGAATAATTTGATTTATAAGAATCAATCATTCCATAATTCGCCAAACTGGCTGAGTTGCGGCAATTTAAAGCAAGCAAGCAATAAATAAATAATTAATTAATCGTTAATTTATTTCCAGTGTTTCCATTTGCCTCCCGCAGACACGACCGGTGATAATATACAGACATTTAAGATTTGTATTGATTATTATTATTATTATTATTGGTTGCCTATCGAATTGCAAAAAATCAGTTACCAATCATCGATACAATCGGATACAAATCTCAAATTGTATCCGATTATATCGTATCTGGTTGGTATGTCACCGGTTAAGGAATCATCTCTACAAAATTCCAATTTTCCGGTGGATTATTTGAAATAAGCTGCACTTAATTCGATTTCCTACAAAATAAATCGAAATAAAATTTAAGTCTCGTAATACTTCAATCACAATTATTATTATAAATTCAGATTTTAATGTCAGATACATATTGAATTTCGCTTTTTTTTTTCAAAATATATGCTTGCCGACGACAGGTCGTATGTCCTGCGGCTTACATCTTTTCCCTACTTTGGCCCGGATTTGGGGACTCTCTGGTCCCATTCCGCTGAGACCGTGGAGGCTTATTCTCACATATTCTTAAGTTACAATTCACACTTCAATATACTAACTGCATGCGTCTAGTATCGAAGATGAATTATAGAAGGAAAGGACATAAAAAGGCTGGAAATAATTCAAAATATCAAAACTTTATATGACCTGAAACGGTTCCCGTGTAACCGAACCTCGCATCCATTAGCTTGGTGGAACTTTTAAGGACCTTTTCGCACACGAAAAGGGCTCTGTCTTCACAACCTAAATAATCCAGCTTCCCATCTCGGCGCATAACGCCGCAATACTCCTGGTCTTTCAGGCTGGCAGGCTGTCCCTCCCACCACGCGCTGTATCCAGATTCTTCCAGGGTCTTGCCTGCAAGTGACCAAATCATGTTATACCGCGAAGTACCGACGACAGAAGATAATTTACGTACACAATATACCCAGACATGCATGTACATCTGGTTCGGTACCGTATATGCAACTTGAAAAATTTGATATGACGACATACAGACCTCTTCTAAACATAATCTGGCTTGATAGGGTTACAAATGAACATGTAATGATGCGAAAGGAAAAGGAATCTTAAAAAAATAAAAACCCAAAAGTTACAATATTGACACATCCAGAGAAGTTCCAGATCCCGCATCTCATCATTCACTTACTGTTAACACACTTTGTTTTTTCAACAATGGCACAGTATAGGAAATTTAGTAAAGTACTTTATTATACTGTGACGATGGAGTCGGCTTTTTCATAAATACTTAAGCCGATAAACAAGAAGTTATATATAAAATAATTTTTAAAAAACTTGCACGTGGGGTGTGAGATATGAAGTAATATAAACATATCTAAAATTTTGTCAGTTATCGAGAGAATACTGACTCGTCTGTATCTAATTTTGTATTGTTTTTATATATGTATATTTACAAAATTGAAATAATTTTTTTGTTATTTTTTAAATTTGTATTTCTAAATTCAACATTATTTTTCAATATATTTTTTGGTTTTTTTTATAACATATATTTTTAAAAATTGAAATAAATAAATTCTTTACAATTATTATGTTTTTTTTTAATATATAGAATGTATTTATTTATATTTATCATCCGAAGTAAATTATTATATTCGAATATATTATCATTAACTATTCGATATTCGAATAGTTGGAATCACGAATATTTGGAGGTTCTAATATGGTGGCATCCTGTACTTCAAAGCGGAATGCAATACAATATGGGGAGAAGACGCATAGACGATGAAGAAGCAGGACGCGGAAGTAGAGCAGCTGTCTTTCCATTCCCCAGATCAAGGCTGCCCAACCCCCAATGTGGCCCGCCAACGCACTATAAATGAGCGTGAGCAAGTAATAAAAATTTGTACATTTGTGGAAATTGGTGCCAAAAGAAGACTTTCCTGCAATAACTGACCTGGACTTTCAATTATTAAGTACTTTCGGATCAACATATGTGTTTGTGAAAAGATATTTTCAAATCTTAATTACTTATCGCACATCTCTAACTGAGCAACATATTTCTGATTTGTTGTTTCTGTCAACATCTGACAGAAGAATTATAAAACAGAAACAATTTCGGAAATCACATTAACTGTATCAATTATTTAGATTTTTTAAATTTTGGTTACTTATTTGGCAGAAGATGCTATTTATTTTATTATTTTAACCCTAGATAGCTAACCTGCGTCGAATCTGCATCGGAATGTTTTGTCTTAGCTAACCAACTAAGTAGCCGGTGGGGTCGCTGCAATGGCGCACGCATCGAAAAGGTAAGTATTATAGTTTTTCAAATACCTGAGCTTTGCCCGTCGTTTCGACGGATGGTTAGCCTAAATGGGGTACGCCCGAACGTTAACTATCTAGGGTTAATAAACGACAATATTATAAATTAACATTTTTGCGCGTATTTACCGTTGCTAGTGAAAAATTCTCTTTCTCTTTCTCTTGATCTCCGATGAAAAATTCTCTTTCTCTTTCTCTTCATTCTCCGATGACGATGATATTGTATTTACATTAAATTAACATTTTTGCGCATATTTACCGTTGCTGGTCAAAAATTCTCCTCGAACGATAATGTTTGTGAAGTCCATAAATATTGCATCCTTGTTAAAGTTTCCTTTCAGCGAGCTGCGGGGGTACTCGGCCAAGCGTTTTACAAACAAGTCGGCCTCTTCTTCACTATTAGCCACGGCCAGAGCTGCTCCTTCGATGTCGCACGTGCTGTAGGCTTCGCGCCAGGTCATGGGGGTGGGGTGGATCTTGTAACACCGCCCCGCTCCGCTCTCTAAAAGGTAACCTGCGAACAGAAAGTTTTTTCCCCTTTTACCTATAAAAATGGCAAAAATCCCATTCGTATGTACTGTGGGCACAACTCTTGTCGATAATCCACCGCAAGACAATGGATGGCAATTCTGGACTGAATTAATGAAAGCTTCCACTTCGTTCCTGCTCATTCGCCGGCAGATTGGCATTTGTAATGCAGATCGGTGCGGCAGCAACACGGTACGACACGGCTGCCAACAAAAGGCCGTTCACTGTCCATACAGTGCAAACTTTATTTATTACGCCAATTTTAATTTAGTATCGAACATAAAAATTTCATTTGCTTTAATTACAAGTCAAATAAAAATATCTAAACTGTGCAGAATAATCTGGTTCAAATTTTTGCCAGGTTTGAATTAAGTTTTGAGCAGTTTACTAACTCTGTTAGGGATAACTTGCGAGGTGACACACTTTCCCTTACACACACACACACACACACACACACACACACACACACACACACACACACTAACCTGCTACCTGACTCCTTGAATTACTACCTAATCTACACATGTTTTATGCTTACTCCTGTAAAATTAGGGTTTATTGTGACTGGCTTCTGTTTAATGGCTATGTCAAAAAATTTGTTAATTTTACCGTCAGATGTGGTCTCGCATTCACGATGCTGTGTGATCTCAGATCGGCGTTTAGAGCATACAAAGCTGTGTTCCTCACTGCATGGTTTACTTCTGTATTTCCTTTCATCATGAATCAAACAATGTTCATTTTCCCTGTCCTGCCTCAATTCGTCTTGCCTCCAATTCGTGTATATGTCTGTGAGCCACATTCCTGAAACAAATTAATTATATTATTTTGGTTAAATCACTTTTAGGAAAGTACTAACAGAGCTAGTCCACAATACTTTACAGGTGGATTCCTGCTTTGATTATGAGTCGAAAATGTTCAAGCAACCATTACTAATATTAATAATTAAGGAGATATGCGACATCAAAGTTTGCACTTTCTTACAAAAATTTCTGACTTTTTTTTTGAAAAAGGTTGGACTATCATTATAGTAATTTATATTCAATATGAAAAATTCATTCCCTTTAATACAAGTCAAATGGAAGGTGAAAAACCTTCCAATTCCAACTGAATTTTTTTCAGGGTTTTTTATTATCTTTTTGAATTTTTATTGAAATAAATGAATTTTTCGTAATCGATATATGTTACTGTAATGATAGTTCAACATTTTGTAAAAAATAAGTCAGAAATATTAAAAAAACATGCAATATTTGATGTCGCATATCTCCTTAACTTTTGATATCAGGTCACGGTTGCTACTGCTAGCTAGCTAGCCCAATTACACCCTGTATATACCAAAGTTTTGTAAGAGGAACAAAATTTTAATAATTAGACAAGCTAACAAGGTCTTGCTACACGAATATACGCTTCGTCTACCAAGTGTCACGTGATAACGTGTTTTTTTTTCTCTCTCTCTCTTACGACTCCGTGTGATTTTTGGCAATTCCTCAGACCAGATTTGAATCTACAGAATACCATTCCAAATGAAGAGTTCTAGAAGTTGTGATGGTCGTAATGGTCACAGATTGGATAAAATTGTAAAAAACCTTCAATTAAAATGTTCGATAGTCAGATAAAGACAAAGCATCTGAGAAAATATTTTCTCTTCATTCGAGATTGTTTAAAGACTTTGATAATAAATTGCTCTACGGAATATTCAATATTTGCCAGGGTTTGTAACTATTATTCCGAAGGTACTTTTCTAATTCACGAAGAAAGTAGACAATACTACACCATATGGAACCGATGCGTATGCGGCAACAATTATAAAATATTTTATAAATTTTCCTGAGAAACTAGTGGGTAATTCGTAAGTTTACAGGAATCGGTGCTGGTGCTTCAAAGCAACAACGTGATCGAGCGAAAGGAACCAATTAGAAGGCTTCGATGGTGTTCCGGTTGGTTGCACATGCGAAAAACTACACGTGGGTCGTGGCCTAACACAGGCTAGTACGGGGGGAGTGCGATCGGGGTATAAAGGGCTATGAGATCTCGATACAATACTTAATTTTCCAGATTGAATATTCACCGAAGGTGCTGTTGGATTCCTTAGCGATCTACATCTATCATCGCCGCAGTCGGAACCAGGAGAAATCAGTAGCGAGGAAACAATTCGGAAATTAGAAGGAACAAGCGAGAGGGATCTGACGATCCCCGAGATATTTTCCTAATTGAACCATTTGGAGAAGTTTCGCTTCCATTTTGCATTTTAGTAGTTAGAAATTATTAATATGTATTCCTTTCCCCATGATATTATATGTGAAAAGCTTTACGTATGGTGATTAAAAGTTACCAGGGAAATATTGCAATTTATAAACGTGTCTTTCATTGTTTATTTCTGTCTGATATTATATGAAATATATTTCTCCCCTTTAAATGGCAGCGAATTTAAATGTAACAAATTCGCAAGTATCGCGGAACGCGATCGCCAACGTCCGCGTTTTTTGATATTTAGACGTATTAATTATGACGAATTCTTGAGGGTACTAGATTATTATATTAGGATTCTCTTATTCATCATACATATGGACCAACACTGCTTGTAGAAATCTCGGGTAACCGTGGACGCAACTTGGGATTCAATCCACTAGAAACGATCATGCGCCATTTAAACGACGTACCTTTCGTAAACAGTAGCTATAGAGGATAATTCTCTAGAATTATATTTTATATTATACTTATTCAGCTTCAGTATTTTAATTGAATTTCGGTAGGGACCCCTATCTAGCTGGATCAATTCAGTTTATTCACGCCGTTACTTCACGCGTACATAGTATTATTATCGCCAATATCGTATAAGAAAATGATTAATACTATTACGTACTAAATGAAAAAATATGTTAATATTAAATTTAACTTCGCGACGTTTTTGTTACTTTATTTGCTATGAATTTTGATAGGACCCCACTCTCTTTCATCACAGTTGTAGCCGCGACCAGGACATTGCAATGAAAATATATAATATTAGATTTTATCTCGCGACATTTTTGTTACTTTATTTGCTACGAATTTTGATAGGACCCCACTCTCATTCATCACAGTTGTAGCCGCGACCAGGACATTGCAATGAAAATATATAATATTAGATTTCATCTATAATATGCTACGACATTAAACATATTATTAATACAGAATTCATCTAAACCTTACGATTTGGTGAGGATACCCTCTCGCATATCACATTGGTGCCGCTAGACCAGGAGATAAACTAAATTCTTAATATTTAATAACACACACTTTCTCGCATATCGCAGTACTAGCCGTGACAAGCAGATTGAAATATTAAAGAATTTAAATTTAACATCTCCACATTATTTGATGGGGATACCCTCTCGCTTATCACAAAGTGTTTCCAACAGCGCAGTGGTGGGACCGCTGGCAGAAGCGGGCGCGTTACCAAGCGGACTACTTTGAAAGAGATTAGAGAAAATTTTGTGTGTATTAATTGTAATAGATCTGAGGAACGTATGTCGCGACGCCAGAAAGAGACTGCATGACAGAGAGAGAGAATGTATAAAAAGGCGCGTGAATGTCGAGTCGCTCTCTCTTGTACTACCATTGTTATTCCGACCGCACCTTACTGTATAAACGATTGTCTAAACCGTTATTGTTACCCAAATAAATACTTACGAGAACAAAGTCTTTACTGGAAGCAACCTCATCCCGAAACAAGAGTATTACATTAATAAATGCTGCCACCATATTTATTGAACACACGACTTGTAATACTTACCACTTAACGTCATAAACCTTCCCTTCGCGAACAGGTCGTGCATACCGAGCCAAGGTCCTAAATCTGCTCCACCGCGGTTAACCAAGTTAAAGAAGTACAGTACCACATTTACTTCAATTCTGGTCAATGGTTCGGCCAGTTCCGCTCCCTCCATCTTGCACGCGGCTACAGCCTCCGACCATCTCTTCCTAGTGCGGTGTGGTTTGTAGTAGGTCTCAATTTCTTCATTGTATATGTAGTCTTTTCTAAATCTTAAATCGGGATCGTTGGATGATTTCATCGCCTTCGTGTCTTGAGTAGCTGGAAAAGAAGTTGTACTTAATATTTATCGCATAGTATTGTAACTTCGTTTCAGTACAGGAGATCTGTCAAAATTTCTTGACTTAATTCAATAATTGAAAAGACTGACGAGTTTAAAACAAAGATAAAAGTATGGCTAAATGAAAGTGATGCAGACAAATTAAAAAGTATACTAATAACGACATAAAAATTTAAAAAAGAAAATAAATAGGGAAAAATAGTCCGGCTTAGCACAAGAACTCCTAGAGAGGAGGGCTACGAATACAAACACCAATAACCACTTATTGTACCGTCTATTATATCGAACTATCATTGCAACTCACATCGATTATGAAAAAATCATTCGCTTCAATACAACTTGTTTTTGACTTAAATTTTTCATAATCGTTATAAGTTGTGACGATAATTCAATATTTCGCAAAAAATAAGTTAGAAATATTGAAAAAAAAACTGCAATATTGGATATTGCATGTCTCCATAACTGTTAATATTGGGTCGTGATTGCTTGAACATTTTCGACTCATTGTCAAGGCAGGAATGTTAAGTTTTTACTACTAGCTATGATATCGCGGGGTTACTGCCAGGTAGCACACAATATATCAGCAAATCATTTTTTCAAGAAAATATCGTAAGTTCATTTTTTTTAAATCAGACAGTTAAAAGTTCGTAAAAACATTTACAAAATGAACCGAGTAATGAACAATTCAAACTTGGTGTGTATCTAATGGAGTGTTTGCCAACACATGGTAATTAAACATTTAAACTGATTTTAGAGATTATACCAACCTTTGGCAGTATATACTAGGGCTTCCGATACTTTTTTTAGACTTTTTCAATACCGGCATTGAATTGTGCAATACCGGGATTCTTGTATTTAACTTTGGTTGGCTAGATGTAAGTTGATTATATAAAAGTTTTATTTGCTCAATTATTATCTTGCTTAGACGTTAAAAGCAGTTTAATGTCGAAATGCTTATTACTTAATGAAATGTTTTTAGGCTACATCTGTAATGTTTTTAAAAAATATGATTAGTTTGAAATAGAGACTAAACTGATTTTTGCCGGAATTTTGGTCGTAATTTGTATAACATAATATAAGAAAATAACATAATATAAGCAATATAAATAAATAAAAATTGGGCATTATTACAGGTATTGAAAAAATCCGATATTCGAAAGCCCTAGTTATATACTAGGGCTTTCGAATATCGGATTAAATAAATACTTATTCTTTAGGAACCGACATGTAAAAGTACCGTCATTTTTGTCAGGTTACTGCTAGTATAATTATAATTGTGATAGAAAAATTACGAGATGCACGTTGTATCTAGATTTATTCTGTAGAAATTCTGACTATACATACTACATATTTTAAAGTAGCGACTGCACGCTACTGATTGTTGTACAATATGGTATTCACCCCTGATTGCTATAATATACAGGATGTTAAAGAAGAATCGATGCCCTTAAAAATAAATATAGGCATCAGACCTAGTGTAAAAGCTTTTGGCATTGGTAGTATTTTTAAAATTCAGATGATTATTAAGAGGCCCCAGTACACGATTTTCGTATTTGCTCTCGATTTTGCTAAATTTAACGTAAACTTATTAAATTATTTAGCAAAACCCATAGCTAAACAGGTTTTTAGTCAATTTTATTATGATAGATCCATTTACTCTCGAAGCATTTCCATAAAAAAATATGAACAAATATATTGTTATAACATCAAAAAAAAAAAAACTCCGAAACACTATTTTAGTTTTCATGCAATAGAGTTATCATTGGTACACTATTCTCGTATATTTTCAAATAAAGACCAGAAAAAAATCTTCAGTTAATGATGGAGTTTGCCCCAGGACACAAGGAAGGAACATCCCTTAACACGGTAGGTGTTAGGTGTACTTATTTATTAAGAAAAGGCGATATGGAATGTGTGCCAGTGAGGGGTAATAATAATGATATTAAACAAGTGTAAAATAAGGCAGTGGTTATTTAAAATAATATAATAACCATTAACTGTGATCCTTTCGCCGAAACGCGAATCGCTAAGCTGGATGGAATTTTTGAGAGTCTTCTCGCATATAAAAAGGGCCTTTTGTTCACACCCTAAGATGTCGAGAGTTCCACCAGGGCGCATTGCGCCGCACCCTTCCTCATCCCCCTGGCGGCTTCTTTCTGTCACGGTCTTGCCTGCAAATGGGTACGTGAATTGTGCATATTATGTATTATGGTCCAATATGTATTATTCTTCCGTACAATCATCGTATCCGATTGTTAATTTTTCGGGCGTCAAACGTTTATCAGATCGTTGCTAATAGATAATGCTTGATATAATAAAAGGGTATAATAGCAACAAAAATTATAATATATATTTAATACAGTCACCCGAGGATTACTAATAATTAAGAATGTATTGAATTCGAGATTTTATAGACAATTATTAGAAAAATAGCTCGATCCTTTCTAAAATCACTATTTGTATTATAATCCGTCCGTCCATCCATCGTATTTTCTTTATAGTATAATTTTTTCTTTATTGTATAAAAAGAGATGTTGATTTTTGGAAACAAACCTGTTTTACCGTTAATTGAAAAGGAAATGACTTTTACTAAATAAAGCTGTTATTTTGAATTAGTATTTAATATTTTATAGGACTATACAATAAACAACTGAAAATACTTGTGTTGGGGAAGAAATAGTCCATAAATCGTAAGTTGTCCATACATCCATGTGGTTGTCTATAATAAAAAGCTATAATCAAAAATGTTCAATTTTTTTTATGTACAATTCTTCTGTCAGAATTGTGTTACGAAAAGATAAAATATGGTGTTTGATGTCATCTTACGCTAGCGTACATTATTAACTGCCTGGGGATTTGTAATTACTGTGTATCTAATTCTATGTATCTAAAATATTAATATAAATGATGAATAAATATATACCTACTTACTTTTATATATGCTAAAATATTATATTCACTATGTCGAGAATCCTAGTTATAATTTTTTTGCAATATTTACCGCTGCTCGTCAAAAATATTTCTGGAATGATAATGTCGCTGAAGTCTACAAAAATGGTATCCTCGTTAGGGTTTCCTTTGAGAGTGTCCTCGGGGAGCTCTTTCAAGTATTTTGTCAATATATCGGCCTCTTCCTGACTATTGGCAAAGGCCAGAGTAGCTTCTTCGTAGGCACAAATGCTGTAGGCTTCGCGCCAGGTCTTGGGAGTGGTGTGAATCTTGTAGCAACGCCCCGCTGCGCTTTCTAAATGGTAACCTGTAAATAAAATTTACTTTATAACTATTCACAATTATAATAATTTCGTTGTCTGTCTATCTGTCTGCTTGTCCCCGAAACTTCGTGTAACGTCCGTAACTTTTTTATACATTTTTTTTCAGACAAAATTTTTTTCAATTTTTTATTCGAAAAAAAATTTTTTTTTTTCGAAATTGTTTTCTGAATTTTATGATTTTTTTTGGATTTTTTACGAAAAATTTTTCTTCGATTTTTTTTACGATTTTTTTTTCTGATGTTATTGTTTTTTCGAATAAATTTTTTACGAATATTTTGTTTCTTCGATTTTTTTTAAGAATTTCTTTTATAAAATAAATAATTTCTTATTCCTTATCCTTTTTATAATTTTTTATCATTTTTGACGGGTTACAAAAGTTGCCATTAAGAATGTTTTAGTAACGTGCAGAGCGTACACGTGTAAAAGCTGTGTATTACTAAAGATACAAATATTAAGCAAACAATTCTTATATTGTGAAAAAAAGACGTAATAAAATTCTACGTAATTCGTGAATTAGAGTTTTTATTTTCTAAATTAATTAAGGAAAAATTATAGAAATATCACAGATACGAAGCTAATTTATATATGAGAAAAGTGGATGGAAGCCTCTTATACGATGGCTAAGGGCTTACAATGAGCTTATAAGCTGACTTATGTGATCACTCCACATAACGCAACGTTCACCAATTCCATCGTTAGAACATCCACACATTATCAAATTTTGAAAGGTCTATTAATTTAATGTTCGAATCAAGAACCATTCATATATTACTATGGTCTCTGCTAGAGACATCTGTTGATTTTTTCTCATTTCGTAACTAGCAATAATACCTCTATATTTTATATTTTAATGTGGAGTTTTTTAGCAACAATCCTTTTAACTTTATATACCACTTATAATCAATGAAAACTTAGAAATTAGAATCAAAATTATTTTAAATAAATATTTCTTGCACCCTTTTACTTGTTTGTTGTTAAAAATATTCTCACCTATTACTTGCCCAACGTAACTTGGCGTGCGGCGAATTTGTAACCCCTCGCCCTGTCATTCAGTTCAATTTTGTATTTGGTCGGGAGCTGTGACATCTTGATTACCAATTTACACTGAATTACTATGTCCAAAACATCCTAAACAAATCGGGATGGTGCAAGAACAATTGCCAATGAAGTATTAAAGTTTTGCGAAGCTGAAAAAGCGAATAATGGACCGATATTACCGTCGTTTCTTTAGTGCTTCTCGACCAAATTTCTGTATTTAATACGACACCGGTCACCGGACATTCTGTACATTATGTATTGTGTAATAAATTTACACCCTGACAACTTCTGTTACGCGACAGGGACGCCCTCCCTCGCACGCCAAGTTATAGTGGTACGTCTATGTCTAGTTCAGTGCGCCAGTAGGTCGATGACCTACCCTATGTAATGTATAATAACCCGCTGTGTGCGGTTGACAAAAATCAAAAAAATATTAAATATTATATTTCATTAGGGAAACAATATACCCATATACTTCTAGAACATTCTCAACCCTGTAATTTAGATAGGAATTTCCATGTAAACTATTGTGGACTTGCTCTTTTTCACCCAGTGTGTAAGATTTAAATTTATAAATATTACCTTTAGACGCTGTTTCACATTCAGAGTTTCTTGTGACTTCAGAGCGACGCTTGGTGCAGACGAATGTGTTCCTGTTACTACACACTTCATCATTGTATTTCCCGCTTCGCATCATAACCAAACAATTTTCTTTGTCATCATAGTTATTTGGTTCACCCGTGGCCCAATCTATGTATATGTCTGAGGCCGGCGTACCTTGAAAAAATAATCAAATAAGGTTTACTCCCTTCATCCTTTTATCCCTTCATTACTGGCCTAAAACAGATGATTCGTTGCTCATAACAAAAGCCTTGGGGGACTCTTTTTCATTTGCACCTTGAGTGAAATATCGAGGAGTCAAAAGATAAGGAGATGAGCGATATCGGAGTTTGCATTTTCTTCAATATTTCTGACTAATCTTTTACAAAACGCTAGATTATCATAAAAGTGACTTATATCGAATATTAAAAATTTATTCACTTTGATTCAAGTTAAATAAAACGATTAAAGCCGTGCAGAAATTTGATCCAGATTTGTTCTGCAAGGTTTAATTAATTTTATTTGACTAGTAACAAAGTGAATAAAATTTTAATATTAAACATAAATTACTCTAATGCTAAGCATTTATGCTAAGCTTTATAAATATTAATTCAGGAATATTGAAAAAAGTCCATACCTTGATGTCGTTCATCTCCATAACTGTTGACATTTTACTCAAAGTGTAAAGATTATTTTAAGTGCAAAATTTAATTTCAAGAAGACTTCCCCGAAGTTTTTGCTACTAGCTACGAGACACACTGTATGGAAGATTCCACGGGTAATTGACCATTAATATCTAAAAGTGACAAAAACTGACCATTCAAGGTAACAAAATCTCCCTCGGAGAACAAGTCGTGTATGCCGAGCCAAGAAGACGAATCGTGGTCACTGCGATGCTTCTGGACCATATCTGCTTCAATTTTGGTGAACGGCACAGCCAACGTCGCCTCTTCTGCCTTGCACGTGGCTACAGCTTCGAACCAACTCTGAGGTGTGCCGTGTTCTTTATAGTACGCCTCAGTTGCTGGCTCGTATTTGTAGTCATTTCTAAATATCAAATCGGAATCGTAGGATGATTCGTTTGTGTTTCTCTGTGTTGTTGTAGGTTCTTGAGGTGCTGGAAAAGTAATCAGTACATCAATAAGTACAATTGTAATATTTTTAGCTTTTCGGCATTGCAAAACAATAAAGACTTTTTTAATCTGTCAATAATTTACCATCACATGGTGCAAAAACCGTCATTGTACAACAAAACACTCCGCGATGCACAAAAGCAAGCCGTGGTAAATTTTTATTTTTATTTATTTAAAATACGATAGAGGCCTGAAAGGTCTTTGGATAACATTTTGCATAATAGTTCGATATAATAATATAATAACTAGGTGACCGTTGCACGGCTACGCGTGCAATTTAGCCTGGCGGCAGATTCACTGATGGTTAAGTAACGAAGAAGAAAAAGACGGACTCACTGTTGGTTGAGTAACGAAGAAAAAGATTGACGGTAAACACTTTCCGGTAACGCCCCGATCCCAAAGATCGGACTGCGCGTTCAGGAGATTGTACTATAAAGATTCGATAAAAGAAGAGAGCTATCTGTGTATTTTACCAAATTGAAATCGAATGATAAATAACAGCGTTGTGAGAGTGGGGAGAGAGAGAACGCCCGAAGCCGCGCAAAGGTGAGTGAGTCAGATGGCTCCCGCATTGCGGTCGCAGACGCCCGCTGCGCGGGCGACGGGTGTCGACAGTCGCCGTGCGGTTTTGCCGCGCAGCGTCTGTCGTGAAAAGGCGTGGACGGGCTGAGCCCGTCTGCTACTTTTTAAATATTCAAAATCGGACATCGCTTCGCGGAGATATCCATGAAAACCCCAAAAATCGCAACCTAATCCAACTTAAACTAACCTAACCTAACCCAATCTAACCTAACCTAACCTAATCTAACCTTACCTAAGAATCTGGAAGCAATTTAGCCTAATAAAATATATTTTTCCAATTTTACGGTACTAATGAGACCATCTATAATTTTTTTTATAACCTTTTTTTAAAGAAACGAAGTCTGCAGAATTTTACATTATCTACCTTTCTGCATTATTATTTTTTTTCTATCTTTATTTGTAGAAAAGTTATAAACGAATGATATATTTATCCAATTTGACCATGGCCTATATTAGACATCTGTTGATTTTTTTTTAGAAGTTATTGTTTTATGTAAATTTTTGTCCTTACGTTTTTTAGCCATAACTTCTAAACGCATGATCCAATTTTAGTCGTCGATATTTCGATCGATAGGGAAATAGTACTCCTATCGAACTTACCAAAATAAAAATTTACAATGGCAGCCTTTTGAATTACGTCCGCTTTCATCCGCGTTTTGCTGTTTTCTTGTGGTGCTGTGAAGCTGTGGCTTCGCGGGGAATATTTACATAACTATTCCAAAAAATACAGTCTGTATAATTTAACGTTGTCTATATTTCTGAATTTTTTATCATTATTTCAAGAAAAGTTTTAAAATATTTATGAAGATGGAAATTTTTAAAATTTTATTTTATAAATTTTCTCAAAATGGTGATGAAAAATAAATAAAAATACCTAAAGATAGATAATGTTAAATTCTACAGATTGTGGTTTTAAGAATAAGAATTAAAAATTTTCCCGCGAAGCCACAGTCAAAACAACAAAACTCGGATGAAAGCGGACGTAATGCTAAAGTCATTATTTTCAATCAGATCGATAGAGGAATCATTTCTCTATCGTTCGAAATATCGATGACCTAAATAGGATGACGCGTTTAGAAGTTACAGCCAATAAAGTAAACATCAAAAATTTACCGATATCTCGAGGTTGTAAAATGTTCAATAGATGTCTACCTGGCGCAGGAAAAAATGGAAATAATTATTTCTTTAATAACTTTTCTAAAAAAATAGATAGGAAAAAACTAAAAATGCAGAAAGATATATCACGTTAACTTGTACACAGATTTTATTTAAAATAAAAAAAAAATTACTTCCTCATTGCGAAGCCACGGCCAAAACCGCGAAACTTTGAACGATTTTTTTATATTTTATTTTATAACTTTACTCAAAATAGAGATAAAAAATAAATAGTAATGCCGAAAGATAGATAACGTTAAATTCTATGGATTGTGGTTTTAATAGTAAGACTTAAAATTTTTCCCGCGAAGCCACAGTCAAAACCACAAAACTTGGATGAAAGGACTCGTAATGCTAAAGTCTGTTATTGTAACAAAATTATTTTCAATATGATCGATAGAGGAACTATTTCCCTATCGATCGAAATATCGATGACTAAAATAGAATGACGCGTTTAGAAGTTACAGCCAATAAAGTAAACATCAAAAATGTACCGATATCTCGAGCTTCAAAAAATTTTCAATAGATGTCTACCTGGCCCCGGAAAAAATGGAAATAATTATTTCTTTAATAACTTTTCTAAAAAAATAAATAGGAAAAAACTAAAAATGCAGAAAGATATATCACGTTAACTTGTACAGATTTTATTTAAAAGAAAAAAATTTTACATCCTCATTGCGAAGCCACGACCAAAACCGCGAAACTTTGAACGATTTTTTTATATTTTATTTTATAACTTTTCTCAAAATAGTGATAAAAAATAAATAAAAATGCCGAAACGTATATAACGTTAAATTCTACAGATTAAGGTTTTAAGAATAAGAATTAAAAATTTTCCCGCAACGCCACAATCAAAACCACAAAACTCGGATGAAAGTGGACGTAATTCTGAAGTCTGTCATTGTAAAAAAAATATTTTCAATATAATCGATAGAGGCACTATTTCCCTATCGATCGAAATATTGATGACTAAAATAGGATGACGCGTTTAGAAGTTACAGCCAATAAAGTAAACATCAAAAATTTACCGATATCTCGAGGTTCTAAAAATTCTCAATAGATGTCTACCTGGGACTGGAAAAAATGGAAATAATTATTTTCTTTAATAACTTTTCTAAAAAAGTAGATAGAAAAAAACTAAAATTGCAGAAAGATACATCACGTTAACTTGTACAAATTTTATTTAATAAAAAATTTTGTTACATCCTTATTGCGAAGCTACGGCAAAAACCGCAAAACTGGGAACATAATTTTGAAGCCTGCCATGTTAAAAATACCATGTCATATCGCCGAATAAAATTCGGTTAGGCGTTTCGGAGTTACAGCCAAAAAACTAAAAATCAAAAATGTATCAAAAACTCGAGCTTTTAAAAAAACTCAACAGATGTCTAAGTTGATCTATAAAAATAGAAATCGTGTCTCACTTTTCTAAAAATAAAGTTAGAAAAAAACTAAAAATGTAGAAAGGTAGGTAATTTTAAATTCTAAAGATCGTGTATGTCAGAAAAAAATTAAATTCTCGCCGCGAAACTACGGTCGAAACCGTGAAACTCGGATGAAAGAAAATATTTTCTTATATATGATACTTTTATGAGAATTGAATTATCAAAAAATATATATATAAGGATGGCCGATCTTACAAAATCTTGAAAAAAAATGTTTTTGATTTTATTTCTGTTTTGTTGAATTTTATTTTTTTGTTTTTTTTTTTTAATTTTGTTTTTTTAAATTAGGTTTTTCTATTTCAGTTTTTTATTTTGGTTTTTTGCGTGAGTTCCACTGCGCGGCCGTGGCGACCGCTGCGCGGCCATGACGACCGCTGCGCAGCCGTAGCGACCGCTGCGCTGCCGAAGCGATCGATGCGCGGCCGTGACGACCGCTATACGGTCAAAACGTGCCTCCGAAGCTTGGAATGTTTTCATAGATTTGTCAGTTTTTAAATCATTGTGTGCGCAAAAGAAAATTATTTATTATAGGTCAGGTTAGGTTAGGTCGTAAATGGAAAAATATGAATGAATATGTAAAAGATTATGTATCCAAATTAGAATTAAAAATAAATGCTTTTTTTAAATAAAATATAAAATTAACATATCAATAAAATCTTTTTCGACTTTTTAAAAAAAATATATTTTAGTTTATTTTTAAACAATGGCTTATCCAAAAAAGTAAGAAATAAATTTTAAAAACACTACATTAAACAAAATAACAAAACAGTTTTCAAAATTCAAATCTGTCAGAAAATAACGAAGAGAGAAAAAAATTAATGTAATACTATAAAAGAGAGATCCCTGAGACGAAAACAGTTGAAAAATATGCAATTTTTAAATTGTCGAAATCCGGCTTACGTCAAAATAAAAAATAAAATCTCATTAAAAAACTTTCAAATACAGGTATCGAAAAAAAAATTGATTATTTTTTTTTTATAAATAAAGATAGAAAAAAATTAAAAATATAGCATTTATTGCATGTAAAAAATAAAGATGGCCAGATTCGGCACAAAACGTCATACTTCAATTTTGAATCCGATCACAATACACCAAAGTATGAGGTAAAAACGAAATGAACCAAGCAACAAAATAAGAATAAGAATAAAATAAATTTTACAAAAATGTCACGCGGCAACGACTTATCTTTCGTATTTTTTTATATTGTCATTATCTTTCATATTTGCAGAGAAAATCGTAAAAATGTCCGAAAAAAGTTAAAAAAAAACGCCAAATACGGCTTTGTAAAAAAAAACTACATGTAGAAACCCTAGAAATCCATTTCCGCCTACCTTCCTTTCCCTCTGGAAATAAATTTACATATTTCCTTATGCATTAATGTACTCCTATATCTCATTTATTCAAACAATTTCTTTCTTCAATCTTTTCATTACTTCTGCTACATATATTATGTTTTCTCTATCTTTTATTACAATGAATTCTAAATTCATCAAGCGAGTTATTTTAATTGGCTTAGGGCCTGCTATATATATAAAAATTTAAAAAACACAATGTTTTTTAAGAGAGTTCAATATTTTATTAGTCTCTTACAGGACGATCGTTTCGGCTGTTTAGGCCATTATCAACTGATAAACATAGCTATTATTCTTGAATTTTTATACAATTTTTTTGGAAAAACCTTAATAATAATACAGAGGATACAGTTAATAGCTTTACAAATACATAAAATAGTTAGGAGTTTACCTTTTTAAATTATTAAGATATGGGCAATTAAACATTATAAGGATGCATTTATGCTATTTTGCAATGCTATTTTTCCTACAACTTACTAAAAAAACGCACTTTTTGTAATGAATCCCATACCTCCTAGCCTATATGGACTAGCTAAAATACACAAAAAAGACATACCGATTAGACCTTTTGTTTCGTTTGTTAATACCCCTACGGTAAAGACAGCTAAAAAACTGAATTCCCTTTTTAAAACAATAACCAAATTCATGCCAAAATATAGCGTTAAAATTTTTATAGTTTTAGTAAATAAAATAAAAGACATGGACCTACCAGACAACTCTAAACTTATTTCACTGGATGTGACGTCTTTATTCACGAATGTTCCAATTAAACAATGTATTAATATTATAGACAATATTCTTCTTCAAAATAAAGTTAACCCGGTTATTGCAAATGAAATACTTACATTGGTTAAACTGTGTCTTGAAACAAATTATTTTAATTTTAATAACAATGTTTATCAACAAAAAGTAAGAGAATGCAAAAACTGTGAATGTATATTATAGATATCTCACAGAGACGAAACTGAATTTACTATGGGAAAGTAGGTATAGAAGTCATTTGGGTGTACATAGGACTTATGGTTGGCTTAAGTGATCACTTTACACAATTGTAACATTCGCCATTTCCACCCATGATAGAATATACCATGCTTATTCATTTTTTGGAAGTTGTATATATGTTCTAATTGCGTGGAAAGCTTTCACATATGAGTTGTAAGAGCCTTTCCATGCGGCCTGTACAAAGCCATTTTTCATTCCCCTAAATCCCAACAGATGTCGCTAATGAGAAAATCTACATTGATTTTTTACGGAATTTTGAGAGCAATATACTTTATTGTGTAATGAAATTCATCCGAATACTTGCATTACACTAGGATACGCCAGGAAATATTATTTCCAATTTTTGTTAAATTTACGTAAATCACTATTTGTATTATTATTATTTTACCTATTAGAAAGCCCACTTCGACAAATTCAGCTCTTATTGAGGAGATAAATATTATTTTCATTTTTTGACCGGTGTTATTAGTCTATTTGTGTTTACCTCTACCTCTCGACCAGCAACCTATCTTCAGAAGTTGTTATCCTCGGAGACCGTGACCGGAGTTCTTGGATAATTCCAAGAACTCCGGTCACGGTCTGCCAAGCATTTGTTTTTTTAAGTAATATTAATATTTTTTTACCGAGATTTAAATATATTACTCGCGTGGCAACGTATATCGTCGTTCATATCACTGTATTGCGTTATCTTGTGTCGGATTTCCTAGAATTTCGAGTACCGCCCAGCTTTTTCGTGTATTACATAATATGTTACAAGATGTACATTTTGATAATTTTGTCACGTGTCGTGGCTGAGGGAGGACAAATTAAAACACTGGAAATTAATTAGCGATCGGTTTGTGAGACTTCCATAAGTTATCCTTATTTAATTAACCATCCCTCTGGGGACCAAATCCAGTAACTGTGATTCTAAGAACATACTTTCATGTAAAAATATTTAAAAAAATATATAATATGCTGGTGCTTGATAGGAGTTAAAAATTGAAAATATAGATTTTCAGGGGTATTCTAGTAGATATGTAATAATTCGAAAGAATATCATATATACGTTAATAACGAATACCTATTGCTAAAAAACTCCTCTTTGAAAGATCAAACATAGAGGTGTCATTATCACTTGTAGAATATTCAATTCTTTCACATATTATTTATCGCAATTATTTATTTCGCTCGATATCTGTCGCATCGCAATTCACGACCGGCACACCTAGCCGTCGTCCGCGACTCACTTCGTACTTAACGACCTGTCAAAACAAGACTGCGCGCCGCGGCGCAGTCTCGGCATTTATGCCCAAACGCTGGTAAATTCGAACTTTCGAGAAGATTCTTTTTTTCCAAGTAATTAGGAGAGGGTTCCCGTCGCTTCTATGCTATTCTAGTCATTTGTAAACGTTCCCCGAAGGCTGTAGATAATTGTAGACCGTTCTAGATCCTCCGATAGTTTTGTGACAGGAATTCGGAGAGTGCGCTATTCTTTCTGCATGCCATTCCGTGACAATATATACCTTAACTTCTTAATTAGTATGTAAATTCATTTTCGGTTGTGTATATATATATCGCAGTCATCTGGTTAAATTAACCAGTTAGTTGGACGCCTAGGCCGTTCATTAAACGCCGGCATCCAATTGGATGCCTAGGCCGATAGATAATTGAACTAGAATCACCCAACGTTTAACGACTTGGCGTATTGAAAGTCAGCCCTTAGAAGATGACGGACCGAGACTCAGCCAAGTGATTCTAATTTAGATCAGCTTTTTTCCCCTGCGGCGCTAGTAGTCACCAAAACAAAAATGGCGTCAACAAAACTGTCTTTATATTCATTTTTGTATTTTTATTATACTTTCACACATCTCATCAAAACTAATTTATTTATTTTAAAATATTTCACTACTAGCTGTACATATCCGGCGTTGCAGTAGTTAAGGATTAAGTTGAAAATAAATTTTTGGGGGGAAACAAAGGTTCCATTGTTTTGCAAAGCCTCTAATTAAAACAATGTTATCATTTAATCAAGGTTGGGTTGGATAGGATGTCTAGGGAAGAAATGTGGCCTATTTTTTCCATCGCAAATATGTATGCAAAATTTGGATCCAATCGGTCAAGCGATGTAGATTTGTACAGAAAGTAGATCTGGGGGAGGGGATGGGTTAGGGGAGAAAGTCGCCTATATTATCCAACTGGTCTTAAAGAATAAGTATACAAAATTTGGGTCAAATCAGTCAAAAGGTACAGATTTGCATGGAAAATATATCAGAGGAGGGGATGGGATAAACAGTGAGGGGAGAAATCTCACCAATGTGACCCACCTGGTCCAAAGAATACGTGTTAAAATTTGAGTTCTATCGGTCGAACGGTACAGATTTACATTGAAAATCTATCATGGGGAGGGGATGATGTGAAATTGGGAAGGAGGGGAAGGTCGCCTTTATTTCCCTCCGGGTTCTAAAGCATAAGTATGCATTTGAGTCGAATCGGACAAACGGTGTAGATTTGTACAGAGAACAGACAGACAGACAGACAGACATTGAGTTTTATAGGTATAGACTCATAGAAATATGTTGTTATTGTGTTTAATGTTGTAATGCAATATTAATGGTTGTTATGAACCTCGGAACAATGTTGTTTAAAACGATAAGCTCGGAAGTATCAAAATTGAAAATCAATCATAGACCGTTCCTATACACAATTGTTCTTTATTTTGAAATATCGCGATATGATAGGCTGCACGTTCTCATCGGTTCCTACAAAACTAAACCTACTAAAGACAACCGAAAGTACCTATCTAAATATTTATCAATATTGAAAGGTTATATACCGGCGCCTTTTTTTCAAATAATTTGAGCGAATTCGAATGCAACATTGCGTCAAAAAGAACTTTAGTAGATTTAAGATTTTGGACAATCGAACATTTACATCTTTATTTATATAAATAAGTAGTAGTTATATGAAAACAAA